>JBAMYA010049013.1:0-33670 GCA_037176975.1 Arrhamphus sclerolepis | reverse complement strand
CGATGGACTGGCGACCTGTCCAGGGTGGACCCCTGCCTTTTGCCCAGAGAGAGCTGGGATAGACTCCAGCAGACCCCTGTGACCCTGCACTGGGTATAGGTAATGGATGGATGGATGGATGGATGGATGGATGGATGGATGGACATTACTGGCGCCAGAGAATGTTTTAGCAGTTTCCAGTGGCCATAAACGGGAGTACACATACAAACCAGCTCGGTCTCTGACGGTGGATATAACAGTCTGAACGGCATGCACACAGTGGAGCGAACAAGGATTAGGAGTAGTATACACAAAAGGAAGATTTGGCTTTGAGAGAAATCCAGTGGACTGGAGAGATGATTAAATTTATTCATTATTCTTTTAATACTGGTGATGGTTGAGCCTCCCTCAATACCGCAGATGTATCTCTCTCACAGAAACCAGTGCAGAAATTTCGAATCCCGAGTGAAATATACGGCACACTGGCTTTGAGAGCGATTCATTTGCAATTGATGACGTTTGTACTCAATGGAGGACTAAACCGACCTGCCAAAGCTGGCTGGTAGGAACTCCAGGAAGGCATCGTTCAGGTAGAGCTGCGTCAGACTCAGAAGCTGCGTGAAGCCCTCCGGGAGCCTGGGAATGCAGAGAGGACGAGAGCATGAATCACATGATTCCCACAAATCTTCTTAACAGCAATTGTAATGTCACAATATTTGAAGGTCACGGATGAAATCTGACTTTCAGCTAAATTGGATGGACTCGGGGATGAGCGCACTCACTTGGATATGGGATTCACACTAGCTTCGATGATAGCTAGGACTTTACAGTTCTTAATGTTTTCTGGAAACTCCTGGATGCCTGAAGAGAGAAACAAGCAGCAAAACACTCGTCAGTGACACAGAAGCACAGCCGCTTCCCACCACCAATGCAGTCATTTAACACTGGTTGGTTCAATCAACCTCCTTTTTAACTACTGACACAGAAAAAAAATAAAAGGATGACTTCTGAGCTGCCTGAAATACACTTCCTATCTCAGCAACCACAGAGAGGAGCACTTGCTGTGACTGAATGAATTAAAAAAAAAAAAAAAACGGGGGGTGGGGGCACTTAGCTAAAGTCTGCAAGTTCTCACAAGACAGCCACAGTGTATAAACTACCAAGGGGGGAGAGAGCAAAAGGGTATTTCTTCCACTTTATTTTTGTGTCTAAAAACACTTACCCGAAAGTGTTTTGTGGAGGAGGAAAAGCTACTTTCAATGTAAAATGTAAACATGGCACATGCAGCTTCAGCTCAGAGAGAGAGAGAGGAAAAAAAAAAAAAAAGTCTTTCAATATTTGTTTATTCTTGGCCGTCTCTGCTCTTGCTCATTTATCTCATAATACCTTTTTAATCATTCTGTCCAAAAAGTGCAAGAACCTTTTTTTCCTTTTCCTTACATGCTTGACATTTAAGAGTCCTGTGCTGGTTCTTAGATGCGTAACTGTGCTTCCTCCTCCGTATCATGGAGATGGTGTCCAAGTACGGCTGCAGGTTCGGGCTTGTGCACCCTTTTCCATCACAATAGGAGTTTCGAGTCATACCCCCCCCCCTTTGACGCAACATTTGGGAAATGAAACATGCCACAGCACTCTTAGAATATCTTTCAGTCTAAACATATCAATTATGCAACTCTTTATTAAAGTTGATGCCAACAGCTGCCACAACAACACAAGAGCAACTTCAATAAATTTGAAACTCCAGCGTCACTGAAGAGCAGCATACGGTCAGCTTTCACGTGTTAGTGACCTGGTTTTAGATGACTGATATTTGTGAATCAAAAATGCCATTCCTTTGACATTAAAAACAAACAGACAAAATTATCCTGCTTACTGTTTTTGCTGACATCAAGCTCCCTGAGATTGATGAGGTTTGCGATCGCTGCCGGCAACACTGTCAGGTCGTTATCTGGCATGCTCAGTCGGTTGAGTAACTGGCAGTTAAACAGTTGCTGTGAGAGGAAAAAAAAAAAAAAAAAAAGAACAAAATGTTAAACAGCAAGTTCATTTATGGTGAATCTGTCATATACAGTGCAACATATGCTCAAAATAATACACATTTCTGAAATAAACAGACCTAACATCCATCCAACACCAAGGTGAAGGTCATGTGATACATATGCAGAACCTGAGATGCAGGACTAGAGGCATCATCAGACCTCTCAGTTTTCTCCTTGTTCTTCAGAGCGTCCTGGTAAACACTGACAGGGAGCTTGTGGGGTTCACTTAGCCTGGTCACCCTAATTCCTGGTCCTAATTTTTTCTGCATCGTAGGTTTTCACAGAGTTTAAATGAGCTGACGTCAAGCGTCAGCCAAACTGAATTGTGGATTTCCTGCGTCATGTTGAAAACGTTTGCCTCCAGTTGCCTCCGTCAGAAGTTGGGGAACTTTTCCCCAATCGAGTCGCAGCCACAGCGCTGGAGCTGGCCAATGAAGTCATACATTAAAAGAAGAGCTTATTTGTGTAGCGAGCAGGAAGAAATTTGGTTGTTTTTCACATGATGAAGAAATGTTAGAAATTCTGTTTGTTTATTCATTCAATTTTCTACATTTTAAAAGGTATTAACTAACTTAACTTTTTTGTTGCTTATTTATGTATTCATTTATTTAATAGCTTACTTTTTCTTATTCCGTTGGTGTTTCCTACATTTCTGCATTTTGTCCAGTTATTAGTATTTCTGCTAATATTCAAGTCCTTAGCACGGGTCTGGGTTGGTTAGTGTATAACATGCATATCTATGGCTGTGATCATGATCATTTATTATGTGTTTTGGTGGTAAAAGCTCAGAGGTTTTTTTTGTTTGTTTTTTTAAATAACCATATCTGTTGCTTTGGACTCAACTCTGTAAAAGTACTTTGTGTAGCACAAGTGCTATATAAATAAAGTTTAATGACCCAGGACATAGTGATGTACACAAATACAACTTTCACTATTGTCACACCGTTGCCACACATCATCTTGAACTACTTCTTGTATAACTTTAGAAGGATTAACCCATTTCTTCTCAATAACGTGTCAATTAACAAACAAAAAAAAAAAAAAAAAAAACAGCTCCTGGTGAATCAACATTTTCAGTCACCATGCTGTTGAGGAGAACTAACCGTTTCCTGACTAATTGTATATGCCTGTTATGATACGGCATGATGGAAACATCCAGGAGTCGTTGGCGTTTTTGCTGCTGGTTTAACAACGTCTGCTCGTTGGAAAAATCTCTACACATACTTTACTTTCTTCACACATGTTGGTCTCTGCCTCTTGTTTTCTCTTTGGCTGCATCTTTCGCCAAAATCAAACATGCCAACTTCTCCTAACATGACAGAACGCATCCGCATGTTTCATAAACTCTATTCATCCATCATCTATAACTTATTTCTGTGCAGGGTCACGGGGATCCACTGGAGCTGATCCCAGCTCTCTTCAGGTGAACGGCACCCTGGGCAGGTCGCCAGTCCATCGCTGACTAACTACGTCTTTGAAACATTTTCACATATCAACGAGTGACCGTGTTTTTACTTCTGTTCAGGAAATTGGATTCTTGAGCTCCCCCCCATCCTCCCCTTTGACTTCTTCTTGTAAATGGAAAAAAGGAAGTTCTTATGTCACAAAGTGCGCCTTACTTTGGGCAGCTCCTCGATCTGGTTGGCATCGAGATAGAGCTCCAGCAGGGTCTTCTCAAAGCTAAAGATCTCCTTAGGAACCGTCTCCAGGCTGCAGTGGGAGTAGTCCAGCGACGTGACCGTTTCCTCCTCTCCCCGCAAGCAGCGGCACGGTACCAGACGAACAAACAAGCTCCGCTTGGACATCCTCAGGCACTGGAGAAGAAAAATGGAGCGATAAGTGAAGGTAACAGATAAACAGCTGGCAATGACTTTAATGCAGATGATAAAAGTCTGTGTCAATATCAAAAGGCCCAAAAGTTTCTTTCTCCTTGGGATTAGTCGACTAATGGAGGTCTTTGTCCAAAACGCATCACGTACAAGGATAACAGTTTTACTTGGACACATGGTCCACACCTTTAAAAAAAAGCCTGTCAGTTAATAGTGAAGTGCTAGTTAGTAGTGGATGCATTCCTTCAAAATCCACTGCACAAGCTGAAATATTTCAAAGCATGTGAGACAAATAAAAATAAACAAACAAACAAATACCAGAAGAAGTTTAAGCTCTATGTTTAGAGATTGGGGGGTTCCCATAAAAGTCCAGGCCGATCTTAAGAGCACAGAAGGAAGTGGAAATGAGGTGTTCAGCACCCTTATACTTAATGTTTTATTGAAGTTTTAAAGAAACCTGCATCTTGAAGGTTCTGTAAAATAAATACAAACAGAAATGCAGGAGCTCAGCTTTCTTAAACCTAAACAGAATGGAATCCTCTGCTGATTAAAATCAGTCAACCTTCAGTATTATTATTATTGTTGTTATTGTTACTATTATTGTTGTTATGCTTTCCATTTGTAGCAGATACTGAAAGAGTGAACATTAAAGCTTTAAATACAGAAACAAGGTGTCCCTAAGACTTTTGTTCAGTATTGTATATGCATCTGACATACACAGTATTTTTGTCTGTACAATCACACACTTAGGAGCATCTTGAGGGTATTATGGGGGTTCGGTGTGTTGTCCACTGACACTTATGTGGAGGTGCCTATTTTCTTCTCGACTCTGAATGATTCTTAAGATCATTCAGTGTTTCCCCAATCATTACATCGGGGAGTGACCTGCACAACAGAAACCAATTGAGGTTACCTTTCCAACAGAACAAATCTCGTCCTTTTATTTAAAAAGTTAAATAGACTTATGTTGCTCAACTTATTTACAACATGGTCACATGCTTACAATCATCTGGTCTCTGTATTGCACATGTCAGAGTTACGACAAAATGAGTAGGAGCGCACACTACCACCGGTGGACAGAGAGCACCTCGTGGGAAAATATGGAGCATTAACTGCCTGAAAGGCAGACAAATATCTGCATTTAAGCCATTGCTATTTTAAGATACCAGTTGTCATGTTTAAAGTCGAAAGCAGAAGTTCCACAGAACACGGAACATGCTGTGGTTTGGTTTTGCATCAAAAACACTGCTGGATTCATGAGAGGTTACGAGTTGTCCCCAAGAAACGACATATCCCACTTCAAGTACGTTTTGTTGCAGTTCCTCCGCTGACCACTAGGTGCTGCCTCCAAAACACAGCAAATCTCCATTGACCCCCATGTTAAAAGTGCCAACTTTTCAGCAGAATTAAACATATTAACAGCCTAGTACAAAAATCAATTTTGGTCTCAATAATTTGATTTTACATCCATGAAGACTGATTTATATTAATCAATAAAGCTGACCAACCAGACGCGAACATCATTTGACATGCTTGATTGACAGCTAACCATCAGCTCTGCCGCTGGCTTTGACAGTTTTCTCCTGTTTCTTTACAACACAGAGCAGTTTGAGGAAAAATGGGCTGCAAAGACTCTGCGTACAAATTTATGGGTCACGTGACCAGATAGTTCGACCAGCATTTACAGTCAATGATTTAAAGATGTATATCTCGCCACAGGCTGAAACACCACAGATGCAAGAGAAGCGGTGCTTCGTTTCAGTTTCTTTCAGTATCCGCTTGGATAACAAGGCGGCTGCTCTCTTTTGTTTACTCTTGGTGTGTAAGCGGCCGATATCTTACAAACATGCGTTTCCTGGAGAGCTGTGGAGCCGCTTGCCTTTTTTAATCCTGCCAACAATGTCGCTGCTGTAAATTGTACTTCCCATCGCCACAGTGCAGGAGCAAACTATCAATCAAAAAATCATCCATGGCTAACAAATACTGTCATTTTTTTTTTTTTTAAAGGGAGTGACATATAAATATGTAATCCAATATCCTTTCTAAATAAAACTACAGCTGTGGATCTATAACAACCCTGAAAAGGGACTTTTGAAAAAGCACATTATGCATACTCTGTTGTATAATTTCTAAATTTGCATAAAAAAACAGCTGATTACTGACGATGACTCATGATTCAGTGAATGAATGCTGTTAAAGAGGGACTGACTAAAAAGAAATAAAGTACGTATTTCCGGTGAAAATTTTCACTAAAATGTCATTGATATGTTCATTTGGTCCGATTCTGGGTTGAACCAGGTGAGGGAGTTGTGAAACATCTATGTTATTAATTACTCACTCTTTGAAAAGTTAAAGAGATCTGCAGGCCAGTAAAGCTCTTAAGCCCTCTACTTGGATTAAAAAAAAAAAGTGACTGAGAGGTGAAGGGGAGTGTTGTTGCAGAGAAGCATAAATATATTTACATAACATAACTTCTGGGGTCAACAGAGGGTTTCGCAGTACGTGATATGGAATGTGCCACAGTTAAATGATTCTTTGTTCTTTAGGAGGATGCAGAAAATGTGACTTTTCCTCCTAACAGTTTTAATCCCAGTACTGCCACATCACATAATCTCAACATACGTGCTGGAGTTTTTCAAACAAAGTCATTACTGCTGTGAATTAACTTGCATCTCGTTACTTCCTCTGTATGTAATAAGCTCATTCAAAATCTCTCCAAAAGTCATCTCAGAGGACAGAACAGTAAGCAGTTCTTCCATCTCCAACTCATTAGAAATGGGTGCATGTATGCGCACGCCCACACTCATGAGGTATGCACAATCAAAAGGCTGTCAAGCCTCCCACACAAACTTCGCTATTGAAGCCGACAGCTCATGTATAAATAATCTGAGTAATCTGGTCTATCACCAGAGGGGCTGACAGAGAGCTTGGCTTCATTCAGCCCCAGTAAAGAGAGCCGAGCATATGGATGACGCAGGCTATGAGGAAGGGCAGGACTGGGAGGAGAGGAAAGTGAAACACCGGCCTAGCAGCAGAGCAGGCGGTAGGAGCTGTGGGTTATCGTGAGGTATGCAAGAAAAGGCAATCGCAGAGCAAAAACAGACACCGTCATGAGAAAAGTTGAGGGAAGAGATGGGCAGGAATCCGACAAAGATAAGAATACATGTGCTGAACACGTGAAGTGCAGCTCCGAAACGACTGTACATGACAATATGACAAATTAGACACATTAGACACATTTGTGTTGTGCCAAATATTGACGTTACCACGCTCTTAACTTTGGCAGATTTAGTCATCATATGTACTTTGGTGCCAACTCTGCAAAGCTGGAAACAAGACCCAAATACCGATGAGGCTGATGGGAAAGTTTGTTTCAAGTATTTGGTAATAAACTGAGGTACAATTGCTAGTATGATCAAAGTTACTCGAGTTTAAAGACAAACATAAACTTAGAACTAGAACGTTTCTGAGGAAATCTCAATGCCACTGCCACTTAGATTCAGTACAGACATGAAAAAATAGAATAGGTAAGGTGAAGAGCAGCTGGTTTATTTAAAAAGATGATGGTCTAAACTCAGGATTTTTGTAAAATTAACTTTTTAAAATAAAAAATTTGGATTTTAGGACAAAAATTGAAATTATATTTTGTCAAAATGTTGCAAAAAAGTGGACATATTTCAACACAAAAATTTTATTTTTAACCTTAAATTCAAAATTTTGTGACATGAAAAGTCTTGGTTGTTTAAAAAAAAAGATAGTATCAATCTTAAAAAATTTGCAATTTTACAACTTTTTTTTTTTTTTAAGTCAACATCACAAGGCTCATATCTTAAGACATTTTCTTTATTCTTTTTTTTTTTTTTTTTTTAAATAACCATCAACAATCCACTGCTGGAAATTTAACACAAACTACACCCTTTACTGCAACTTAAAACCAGTGCATTTCTCTTGCACTGCCAGATGGTGTTTAGACCCAAAATGTTTTTCAATGTCGAGACATTGTAATCAAATGTTCATTCACTATGAAATGAATTTCCAAACTGTTGCAAGTTTGGAAACTACTGTTGATATCAATGTTGATGTGGATTCCTGAACTTTAGTTTCGGAGGAAAAACCATGGTTTCTCTGTAGTACATGTTGAGTACGAGCCAAAGAGAAGAGATTTACGGGAAAACTGTGTTACTGGAACTGAAAACACAGTATCATCTTACAATAACGTCTCTCTGAATGTTGCTAGCCAAACTATCTAGAATCTGGTGAAGATAAAAAGGTAAGTGTTGAAATCTTGTACTCTTATTTTAGCATCTGCTTTAATGAAACTTACAACAATGCAGAACTTTGTCCCTAAAAATCACAAATGCTCTTAACTAAAGGCTGCACACTTTAATGTGGTTCTGCACCTGCTCTTCGTTGGCGCTTTGCTAACTCAAATTCACACGTCATAGCATGTTCCTGCGTTTAGGGGCAGTCTCAGCAATATGTGGAACAATCCCAGGAGTTGCCAGGTATTAGTTACTTTGATGTGTTGTTGGTAATGATGCTTTGATCTGCTGTGGAAAAGGCACCTGGTGCAGACAATAGTTTCAATGGCACCCTTTTATTCAGCCATGCTTTCACCTGTGCTTCTTTGTTCTTAATTTTTGGCAACTTCTCATATTTGGGAAACTGGTTGTTGTAGCATTGTGTGCAGCATCTGCATAAACTGATGCCAATGCATCTGAACCGCCTTGGCTGAAAACCCAAAGTTCTGATGCAGGAACCACAAATGAGCCCAAAGTCACCAGACTAACTAGTATAACTACTAAGTTCAGAGTTAAAGGGCACAAGCATTATTGGGAAGTAAATGATTGTGAACAAAACAGCATCTGAACCTTACTTTCTCATTTACCCACTCAAAAACACATTTTTACCGCAGCTCTTCTATTACGTATACATACTTCATATACGGCAGCGCTAAGTTTCTATATTGGAAATGCGAACAGGACACTGAAACAATCAAAATACCTTTGAGCAGGTCAGTTAAAGATCAAAGCAACTATACACAAATTATCACATCTTTAGTGTCACTGATCACAACAGCAGAAACGTTGAATATCAAACAAAAGGGCACCATGGATTACAGCCACGTCCAGGGCTTTGAAAATGGTAAACATGGTTATTTTGAATAGCTGGTGCCAGCATTACACTTAATGATTATTCAACTGATTTCAAGTTTCCACACTTGAAAGAAGTCTTGCTCAAGTTGGGGCACACTCCTGTGATTTCAGTAGGAAACCAGAGGCAGTTTTTACTGCTTCTTCACTTTACAACAAAACTCAAACATGTCAAGTATCATTGTTAGTATCACTACCAATTAGGAACGCTTTTTGTCTTTGATTCACAAAGGAATCTAGTCTTCGTGACACTGCAAGAACCCCGTATTTAGTCTGACTCAAACCTCTAGTTTTATCGTCTTTAGGTGCTAGCTGGTGTCACTCATTCATCTTTTAATAATCCTAAAGTTTTAGCCTAGACGTCTGGTGTATGGTCAGCACAACTATGATCAGATCAAGTGACTAATAGACATTTTTCAACCAGTGTATAACTCCTATAATTCAATAAGGAATAAATCATTTAAGTGCAAAGAGATAATTCACAGCTGTTCGATTAAAGCAGAGGCAAACCCAGTGATACACGTCTATGTACCAACTCCTTTGTGGCTTGTACTTTCATGGTTTCTGGACCCCCTCCCTTTATTTTTTGTTCATTTTTAACTTTTTGCTACGACCAAGTTTCCCTAGGAGGGAAAATAAAAAAGAAATGGATCGGAAAACTGGCAACGCTAAGCTGTCTGTCTGAAGCAACCCCCAAGAGCAATCTGGAAGGCAGCACACACCACAACACAGATAGGCTTATCCACTGACCTACATGTTACTGAAAAATTATGACTGACTGCACTCACTCAGCTTTAGTCCATCAGGAGCTTTTGACTTCCAAACTAAGAAAATTCAAGACGTGCTACAGAGATTCCAGACATCTTAAGCTCTAGGGAGAGATTTTCCTTCTTAGCCTACTTTTTCTTTTTTGTGAGAAAAGCATCACGATGTTCATAAGTGCTTTGCCTGATAGCAGTGAATTTGTTCAAAGCTTAAAAAGGTAACCCCGAGAAAGAAGACTTAAAGGCCTTAATATGCTCCAGTTATCCTCTTATACTAAAATACATTATCAAAAACACGTCACATATTAGAATTATTGCATTAAAATATCAAAGTCCTTGATAAGTTGAAGTTTCAATAGTGCTAAAACCTTTATCTGCCAGCAGTATCTTTAGTGCTGAACTGCAACAGGCTGAATAAAGAAGCAGATTGATTGTATACTGCTTTAAATCCAATTGGAGACAACCCCCACCCCTCACACAAACATAAACTCAGCATCACTATGGCTGTTTTTTAAAGTGACTACTTTGCACCCCACCTTCAATGCAGAACGTCTAGCGTTTTCCATTTTAACTCAGAAGTCAGAACTTTCAACTTCCTGGTTGGAAGCTTCAACTGGAACACTCCCTTCAAGTCGAAATTCCAACTCAAGAAGTTGGAAAAATCTGAACAAATAAAAACATGGTTGCTACTTTCACCAGCACAAAACTAAATTGAAAAACAAAAATTTCTGTCTTATTTTATTCATACATGTGCAAAAATACTCTTTGCTTTTTAATCACTGGATGCGTTGTAAGGCCTGAGGTATACCTGCAGTTTGACAAAGCGTTCATGTCCATTTGCGTACACAACCTGCTGCGTTGCGAACATTTCTTGCGTCTTTACTATGCAAGCAGTATGTGTAATACTGGATTTCTCCGCTTGGCGGCAGAAAGCAGAACCAGTCAAAAAAAAAAAAAAAAAAAAAAAAATCGAAGTTATTCTTTTGCTTCTGTTGCGGCCACAGTCAGTTACCTAATTATGGCAACATTAACGTCATAATGGACACCAGTGATAACAGCTAATTCCACATTTGAAAGGTCTATCACAAATGATCACCATGTTCTTCAAACTTTGCACTTGGAATTCCCATTTTCAAAATTATGTAAATGCGAAAAGCAACTTTATTTTATCTTATTTTTTTTATTTCTCAGGGGTTGCCACATATCGAGTTCTGTAATTAATCGAATTTCTCAACTTCAATTTCTGTCCGGGGCGACACGCACCACAAGAAACACAATTAGTAGATTTCAAACTGTTATTTCTTCTTTGCTTTCAAGTCAGGTAGAATTGGGGGCAGAATAACAGACCCAGAGTGAAAACTACAACAGTATACAAGAAGGCAACGCCTTTAGCAAACAAATGAATGTTGCACCTCACGTACATGACGTGCATTTTTTTTGACAACGTGCGCAACTGATGTGCCAAACATCATGGCATGTTCAGCCATTGTATGTTCACATACGTGTTATAAATAGCAAGTATATTCCAGACCTAACTTTCATGGTAAATGGAACGTAGCCTTTCCTCATGCTGGTATGGTGTTGTTGTTTTGTTTTTTTTTTAGTCGTAAAATGTTGTCTGCTACATTTTTAAAGCGATACAACACCACGACCTGAAGCCCACGTGACTGCCATATAGTTTATTAAGATTTTAGTGGCTTTTCGGAAAGGCAGAGTGATAGAACCTCAAGTCAATGTCAAGATTAACTGAAACGTTAGCTCGATTACGATTGATTATTTCAGTATCGTTTTATTTTTTTGCCCTCAGACCAATGACAAGGCATTTCGTGTAAATACAATCACTGATTAAACTGGTATATTTTCCTCCATCTTATTTCAAAATAAGTGAAAGCAAGCGCAGACAGTTTAATATATTTCATCAATATTTCAAAGAAGAGAAGTAACTGAAATAATTTACATGATCAAGATTACATTGATTATTGGTTCTTTGGTTTCGATTCATTTTTGATTAACTGCCCTACTTTCCAGTATTCATAAGTCTGGTGGATACTGGAATTTTTTCCACAAGTGATACACCCTCAACATAAATCCTACTGTTTGCATACAAACGTTAAGTATTGTGCGTTTCATTTTGGCAAAAATCGGTGTACACTAATCAGTATTATGTAATTTATAAAAAGATCTAATCATCACGGGATCCTCAGTTGAGGTTTCTCATCGTTTCATCCATTCAAACCTTGAAAACGATAACCAAGCAGAGAAACATAATGTCTCCAGTTATGCTGCGCTCAGGCTGAACTGAAGTCATGTGTACTTCACTCTGGGACTGTTCCTTCTAGATGACGTCAGTACCCATAATGCTTTGCCATGCAAACAAAACGGTGAAAGTGCATTCTCTAACGTCACTTAAAATAAGGGGCTTTTTAAATATCACATCACTGTATTCTATGCCAATGGCAAGCTAATAAGCCAAATATAAGTCAAATTAGTTGAGGTTTCTTAAAAAATAACCAACAGCACAGAATGAGCATGTTTGAACAGTGACTGTATTCAGTGGATACATTTGTTCAAAAATGTCAAAAATGTGTGGGAATGTGTGAATTGTAGCCATGTGACTGCAGCCTAGCCACGAACCCTGTGGCTTCCTCTGTAACGATGAATGAAATGGTCCAAAGAGCAAACCAGTCACAGATTCTCATTTTATTCTTCCACTCAGCCAGGAAACCACTTCCCTCTTACAACCCTCCAACTTAAGTGCCTCATAGGTCAGTCCTGTTGCTATAGAGACCATGGTCAAGGGTTTAAAGGGGGGTTCTCAGAAAACCCAAAGACATACAGAACGCACAGAGCTGAGCTCACTTATTAACCACATATGTAAACAGCTACTGACTGATAAAAATACAGACCAACGCAAGAATTAAAACTCCAGTTCAACTTCATGTTTCATTACCCATAAGAGATTAAACATATTCAACATAAGCTGACCAATATCCAAAGAGAATAGGAGTGAGTTATGGTGATGTATGTACGAGTCTTTGAGTGTATCATGAGTTCAGTGAAAACAAGTTCAACCTTTGACAGCGGCAAGCAGCTTGTGTTATTTATAGTACTCATCTGGTTCAAATGGCAGAATGTGATTAGTACGCACTGGCTCTCGTTTTGTGAGAACAGCTTTTGATCCAGATTGCGTGGACTGTTACACGACTGCTGAGCTTAGTTCATATTTTTCTATTAGAGATTACGGCAACAAAAACGAAGCAGGAGGAAAAAAGGAGGAGAAAAAAAAAAAGACAACAGCCTCTAGGGCCCATGCTGCTACCTCCGTCGGAAGGAAGAGGACAGAAAAAGCCACTTCCTCAGTGTAGGACGGCATGCCAGTGGGCTTTTTCTCTTATGGTTTCTATAACGGAACCTAAAGCACCTTTTAAACTGGCTTTGTACTTTACTTTGGAGGGGCCCTTTAGTCATAAATGCAATCAAAAACCAGACGAGGTCATCCAGCAGCTTTATGCAACACACTATAACTCACACTTTCAGAATTTGGTAATCTCATTTAATATGACTTTTGCTGCCAAGTAATACAAGTTGTGGCTCAAGAATTCTACAAACCAATCCAAATATATTACAACATGAACACATGTCATAATAAGAACAGCCGAGTTTTGAGATGGAAATGAAGTTTTGCAGAGGAAGTGTATTTGTACATGGTCTCTATTTAGAGCAACCGACAACTATCATCTTAAAATTGTCATTCTTGAATCTAAGCAGCAGAATAAATGTGCAAAAGGTAGAAAATTAAACTTTGTCCATATCAGTGTGGTTGCCTTCTTTTCTGTACCAAAGATAAGTTTAGAGAAATTCTTGTATTCCTGCTAATATATGTTGCAGTTATAAGACTTCCTTTGATATGCAAGTATCCACAGACTTGGTGATTTGTTTCACTTTGTAAATGCAGTTCAAAAATTTAAAATTCTTTCAATCTTTAGACAATTTCCTGGCATGGTTTTAGGTTGCAGAGCTGGATGATGCAGTAGTGGCACATCAGCTACTTTCCGTCTAAAATGACCAAGACCAGTGACCGTTTACTAAACAGCGAGTCCTGCAATCTGAACAGACCAACAATCATCCATCAAGAAAAATCTCAGCGCCCCCCCCCCCCCAAATTCCCTGCTCCATCAAATACATAAATCTTGAATTTGAGTCCATGACAGTAACTGCCATATCCACAGTCTGAGTCAACAGTAGTATGAGAGTACAAGCCTACTGGGCAAATGATGTCTGCATTAAAAGTATGCAAACATTGCATTCAACACTCTGTATGGCTGCAGAGTTGTCAACAACACGTAGGATCAACAACAGTCATTCGCACGTACATACTCCACTGAAGATCATTCATATGTATTTTACAAATCTCACTGTTGCTCCGCCTCTGTCCTTGCTGTTTCTCTCTGATTGGTGATATGCCTGCCCAGTTTCTTCAGTGTGCAGCCACTCCCCCCGAAACTCATCGTCAAGTGCAGAGGAACCAGACTAATTATTTATATCAAAGCAGAAAAGCGTTAAGAGGTGTCTGCTGCCTCAAGTTGATTGTGTAGTCATGACCAGGAAAATTAATTTAAAAAAAATTCTGCTCGCAGACAACGCAGGCAATGCTCTAGCTTCCTAGAGCTCATATCCGCAACCTGATTGGCTCACACTGACTTTGTATGCTAAGTTTTCTGCAACAGTCTAAGAGTAACAACTGCTTAAAAGTATTCATCCTTCGGTCACACCGGCATTCATGCAAACTGCTATAAAAGCCTATCCACGTGAACAGACTTCCACTTTAAAAGAAAAGAAACAGAACAACAACAACAGCAATGTAAAGCTCAGTTAAAAGCAGCACTCAGTGGAATACAACTGAAATCACACTAACATTTTTAAAACCCATTTTTTAATGATTATTATAGCAACTTTAGCAAAAGCGATGAATTCATTGCCATAAAAATGTTCTTACTTGCATTTTTTTTTTTTTTTTAGGGACAGTTGACAATGAAAGAAGGTATTGCCTCCCTACAGAAGAGGGTGAGGGCTTTCCTCCTTGTGCTTCATTGACAACACTGCAACTACAGCTGGCACACAAGTGCTGATTCTCAATAATGCAGTGGGATACTGGTTTAACACAACAGTACAGCAGCTGAGACACACAGCTCTGTTTATGTGCCCCATACCGCCCAAGGAAGCAGAGCAGCTGCTCAGACGTGTATCCATGCTTGCCTGTCAAATTTGCAACTGCTGACAGGCAACTGCATATATTTTTTTTCTCCTCAAAGCAGGACCCAATTACTTATATTAGAAAAAAAATCCCTTGGTATAAAAAGAAAAGAACCCATGACTGGAAATACAAGTGAAACAGGTGGAGAGTGTGTTTTTTTTTTTTTGTCTGTTTTAGTATCACCGTCAGGGATCACAGCCAAGTAGAACCTGAAGTTCCAGTTCTGTTCAGCCTCTGGTTTTAGTTCTCACCAGTCAGCTTTGGTCTCAGTGGACTTGTGTGACTCCAGAAAACAAAACCATGATTGTTTTCTTTGAATGTGCAATGAAATGAGGGTAAGTAATCTGATCTGTGACCAGCAGCTTCCAAAAGCATCTCTCCGATTTTTCTACTCTGAACAAACTGGCTCTGGGTGAAGCAGATGGTAGCATGAGACTCATCACAATGAGTCCAATCCCCCTCCCTCCCTCTCTCTCTCAAACGCTTGATATTTATCTGTTACTTTGACACAGCCCTTTGTATAACAATTCTGTATAAATATAGGACAAAACTGCCCATTTTTCTTGCTGAACCTGCAAAGGAATGTGGGATATTCAGTTACTGCATCCATGGGACATGGCCATTCATCTTCTAGGAGCTTTGTAAAGTGTCAAAACTACAAAAAGCAATGCTTAAAATGAAAACAAGGTAACTCAATCTTAAGCTAGAATCTTATTTCAACCATTCCAACAATACCCGTAGAGGCTTTGAACACATTATGTTTAAAGATGAAGTCCTCCCACATACTATGACGCTCAGTTCATGTTTGAGCAATTCAATTTTTGCATTTGTCACAGAAGTATAATTCATGTGTGTGAATTAACTGGCTGTTCAATAACAGCATTCAGCATTAACACATAATTTTGAAGGAAAATGTTAATTTATTCTTGCCAAGCTAGAGCATAGATGATAGATGTCTTCATTTCACTCTTTGAGATGACCATCTTTGTTACTCCAACGAATGGTTAACACGTCATCTTTAGACGCAGATGAGCCCGAGGCACGTGAATGTGGGCCGGTTTTAAGCTTAATTTCTTTAGGCCTGCGTTTAGTCGTGAATCCCACAGAGAACAATGCAAAGGACACTTAACTTTCAAAGCTTACATCCTTCCCATCCCACTTGGGAGCCATTAATGTTTATCTTCTGTCTTTTTGTGTGAGTGTGTTGTAGGTCACATAGTGCTGAAATGCTAGTACGTGAAGAACCCATGGTGTTTTTACTAGCACTGCACAAAAAAACAAAACAAAAAGAAGCTGCTCACACAGTTCCATGACGACATCCAGTGTAATCTGTTTACTGTCGAAGTGAACTTCATTAGATTCAGAAGGTTATGGCGGTGACAAGACAGATGCCAGTCATGCTATAGAAAGAATGAGTCCCTGCAGTTTGCAATGAGTACTGTTCCTGCTTACATTGACATCAGTATAAGATTTGATTTTATTTACACAGGAGTTAATTATGTTTTTATGCTGGAGTTCTGAACTGGCGCTGCACCAGTTGAAGCCTGCTGAAGTAGCTCTGGTCATATTGTCTTTTCATCATGTTGAGGTTTTTCCACTGAGCTCATTTCCTTTAAAACGGCTCATTTTTCTGTGCTATTGTGGATGTTGTGCTGTTCAAATTATTCCCTGCTACTAATCCTGACACTTTGAACATTTGTTATGCTGAATAATGACGACACTGGGAAAGTTGTACACATGAGGGTGGACCTGCTCTATAACTAATACCCAGAAATTGAAGAGAAGATGTCAAGGAGTTAGTGCTGGACAAGTGGGATGGGGGGATTTAAACCATTTCTTATCTCAATCGTAATGGAGAATATGAGGTCACTGGAGTAGAAAATGCAAGACAAATTTAAACTGCAAAACATATTCTGAGCTGCAGAACCTCTACCTATCTTTGATATGTTAAGAAAAAGACCTACACACAGTCACTTCTTAACGCCCCTGTAGCACCTTTATTCCACCCTGCTGTGCTATATGAATGGCATAACTAGCTCCTAAGGTGGTTTATGCTTCTGTGTCAATGCTTCCCTGTAGGGTTCACACCTATGATCAGGGTGTGACAGCACAGCCTGACGTGCAAATCCAACTATGCATCACGCTGCTGATGTGGACTGCAAGGAATGTGACTAGTAGACTTGTCGTTTTCGTTTTCAGATTCCCGGCCACTATAAGTCAGTACTATCTGTAAAAACAACTGGTGTTCAGCATTTATCAGCTTCAACTCACATGAAATCTACTTTATTTTCTCCGTCGCCACATCTGATCTACATATAGGGAATAAACAGAGGGTCTTGTTTCTGGCTGTGGACCACACAAGAGAGAAAAATGACCATCTTCAGACTGTGGAGGTCCGTAATATATTGCTTGAAAGTGCACACTTTTGTGGGATCACTGTGAATGGTCAGCTGGAGAGAGGAGGCGGAATAAAGAGGGATCTCTGTGTGCAAAAATTCAAGACACTGCAAACGTAGCAGAAAGAATAAAAAAGGAGAAGGGACCGTAGTGCCTGATAAGAACAGATGACGTGACCCTGGAGCTTCTCTGCACCCCGGTTATTCACACGCTGCCCATCAGTTTCTGTCCATTTTGTCTTTCAGGAAATTTCAAGCCTGGCCTCTTTCTCTGCTTCATGTTCCAACTTTCCAGGAGTTAATAGTTTTCTTATTTATTTATGCTGTAACAACATAATTTGTCTTTGAGGGCTCATCAAGAAGAATTTCAAATCAAATAAAAAAGGCAGGGCAAGTAATAATGAAAATAAGTTGGGTGTGATTAAATCAAAGCAGTGTCCTAATTTGTTTTTGTTTTTTTTGCCAAGATGAATTTACATGATGCAACATTTTTGTCTAAATATATTCAAAGTATTTAAGAATTATTGTCTTTTGCATTTGGCTGTTGGCTGATGTAATATCTTTTAATAAATATAGTGGCATTGATGCGCCAGATCCAGAACATCTTCATGAATGAACAAGCAGGATTATTTTCCACTGTAATTTAGTAATTGTTTTTTTTTTTTTTTTATTGTAATTTATCACATTTTCAGACCCTGTATTTGTGTGGGAAATCTTTGTTCCCGCCTCAGCTGTCATCTATCAATATGCTGATGTAGCAGGATAAAAAGAAACTCAACTGTCACCATCAACAACCACAGATATTTTAATTAAGCAACTTTCAACCTAGCAGCCCACTCCATGAGCCATCACTGCCTGCTGAATTATGCAAGATTCATGATGAGAGCCTCAACCACAGCCTCCCTAAGAACTACCTGGTTTCACCTCTGAAAACCACTTCCTGGCAACGTGACGTCTGACTACAGCTCTGTTGTGATGTGCAACAAGTAGGTATGCTGCAAGATGAGATCGCCACAGTTGTGGTGCAATATTTTTTCAGTACATTTTTAGCCCCTCAGGGACAATCTCTACCAGTAAGTGTCTTTAGCAATTCAAGGTCCAAAGAAATGAGAAAATAAGCAGCTAAGTAATAACCCCAGTTAGCAAAAGTAGAGCTGTTATAGTCACAGATCACTGTTACACTTCAAAGCCTGGGTCTTAAACAAATCTGTTTAACATGGTGAAATATGTTTGATCATTATAATCTTCCATGGATGGGCAAACCTAATTTATTTATTTATAGCAGATGGACCCTTCATGCTTGAAAAACAGCAACACGGCCTTGATAAATGAACCAACTGCTTTATCACATCTAACCTGGCTTTCCTCTGTTATTACTCTCCCCAATACTACACAGATCTTGTGTTTTGAAATGTGTCATCTGTCTGTAAGAAGACTACCAAAGCAAAGCAAGTCTGTCAAAGTGAGAAATGCATTTTGACTGATTTTTGCATCCTCCTGTAGATCAAGAGGAGAAAGACAGTTATAAACACGAGGCTCGGCAATATCACCTTGAATCAATATTAACAATAAATAAGCATTTTACCTTTAACTACATTCAACAGTAATTAGTTTTTAACGTTGCTTCCCAGCCGTAGTTACACACGATCTTAGGTATGTGTAAAACTGAACAATAGATCAGACTGAATCAACAAGAAAAAGTTAACATTAGGATTATTGGTCTAGCTCGGCAGTTTACAGGTGCTATTTTAAATGCAATGCCTTTACATATGGATTATGGTTGTGTATTTTGTCATGATCCACAAAGCAACTCTCTGATAAAGCAACAATTATTGACAGGTACGGATATCATGTGCAATCATGGATGCCGTCAAACTTCCTAAATCTTAACAAAACAAACAAATCCTCTGATTTGGACAGTCTGAAAGTGTTATCAGCCAGTTACACATTTACTGCCACTCAGCTGCAAGGAATCTCTCTGACCGTGCTTTCAAATTTGACAGAATAACAGATTAGTTCAGGAGTCAAGAACATCTGTTTTCTGTTAGCACTCTGAGTTTGAAAGAATTGCTCATGATTTCATTAAATCTTGTGACGATTGTTGTAATTCTTTGTACAGTGGCCTTCTGAATTTCCCTTTGGGGATGAATAAAGTTCTATCTATCTAGATCAGTCTTTGTTTAGGCATTTACAGACTGCTTCAAATGAAGCAGCACACCTTCTGACATGTAAAAAAAGCAAAACATGATGACATCACTCCTAAACTGGCTTCATTACACCAAGTTCCTGTCAATTTCAAAATTATTTTAGTTGTTTTCAAGTGTCTCAGAGGACGCCCTACAGCAGGAGCACCGAGGTCTTCAAACCAGTGTCTCCTGGGTGTTCCTGGATCAAGACTGGAAAACAAGAGGCAAAAAGAGCATTTGTGGTTCTGGCCCCCAGACTGTGGAACAGCACACCCTCCTGAAATCATCCCCCCCCCTTTTTCGACATTAATAAACTCTGATGTGACATTTCATGCTCCTTTTCATTTACATGGGTGAAACAGATGTGTTATTGTGTGAATCTGTCTCTTCTGATTCAACTGGCATCAGACACAACTACCCTGACATGATGCTTGTATTAGTCAAACCTGCAGGTGTTCACAAAGGCTTTCTCAAGTTAAAACATGAAAAACTGCAGATTATACCACATATAATTAAAATATAAAGTAAATCTTTTTTAAAAGATTGTCTGATGCAATAAGCAAAAACACATTCAGGTGTGGCAATTTAATAACATAATCGTTCCTGTTCAGTGCATATTCCCTAAAAGACAGCACCATTATTGATATGAAAGACGAGAATTACGACATTATGTCACACTCAGCTCCTCTCAATCATTTAACATGCAAATTCAACAGCTGCACTTCCTTTTCACAGACTGTACAGGAGGCTGCTTGTAGATTTGGTCCTAGCCTTATCTGCATTTGTTTTTTTTCCAATTCTCTATTAAAACTTCAACCCTGTTGCGTGTTGACACCGTCATCTACGATCGCCTTGGATGCAGAGTTACTGAAGAAAATAGATCAGACCATTATGCAGAGGTGTGCACAGAACAATTTTCATTTAAAGCAACACCACATAGAAAACCGGGCTCTTTAGCACCCTCTCTGGTTAAGAAGCGCAGTTACCGCCGTATATTGTTGCTAGTAGGGGTGCAACGGATCAAAAAAAAAACTCACGGTTTGGATCACAGTTTTGAATCACAGATCATATCAATTTTCGGATTAGCAAAAAAAGATAAAAGATAAGAAAAAGGTTATGATTATTAATGCTTATAACCTCAACCCTGTACTGCCCAATCGATTTTTTCCCAGAGATCTTTTGGAGCTGGTGGCGAGGACCACTGACCACTGCCTCTGGGCTGTCGTCCCCTGATGTGCTGACCCTACCCCCCCCCCACCTCCCCACCGGGCACGTCCAGAGGCAACGTTGATGCCGACTCTGGGGAGGCTGCCCGTGACAGCGGCAGCACCACTGGAGAGCACCCCGGCCGCCTCCGCGGTTGCCCTCGTTGCGAGGCGACCACCATGCACAGTCAGGTTAGTTTTTCCCCAAACAAAAAGTCAGGACACGGACGCGATGACGTAAGTGATGTAGGCTTCTCGTGTTCCTCTGTTCCTCCGCTTGGACTGCTACCACTAGACATCACTATCACTTGAAGAAAAAACATGCGCACCATTGAACTTTTTTTTAAAAATCTTCGGTTCATGTGCATGCCGAACCATGGTGAGGGATCGATTCAGATCGCAGATCAACGGTGATCCACTGCACCACTAGTTGCTATCGAAGCTGGTTGCATTACCCTGTCTCCTGGCTTGTATTACAAAAAACTACAGCAGAAGTGTGATTTGGCTTGTTATAAGTTGAAACTACCACTAAAATAATTTTGGGGACTTATTTGGGGGTTTCAAGCTCCATCATATTGCTTTAAGTTGTCTGAACTACTCAGTTAAGTAGCTACTTAAGTAGCCTTGAAAACACAACCTTAAAATCTAAGCACATTTTCAAGGATTCCAAGCACCCATGAGAGCCCTGAATAAGCTTTATCATTAACTAAGGGAAGAAAGAAAAAGGAGGAGGAAAAGACCTAAGTATTATTTATAGTCTACTGAAAAATCCCCTTCTACTCTTACATTCTTAACCAGATATGAGATCCAGTTAATTATCAGCCTCTGGCATTCATTTCTGCACACAGACAAATCCTTATGATACTGAGGAGTTCTCATGCGTGTTTGTGCATATTTTAGATCTGAAATTACTGTAAAATGGGGTTAATTTTGCAGTGGAAGCATTAAAGCACATTATCAGACTTAACTTCTCTCCGTTTTTCAATTCTAAATTATTACAGTACAGCAGCGCTGACAGTTTGAGGTGATCTACTTTAAGCTTTAGAGTCGCTCAATGCACCTCATACTAGTTTAAACCAGAGCAGTTGTAGTAGCGCAGCAGACAATAACACCTCCCTACAACCTGTGAAAACAATACAATGTCTTCCTGATGCATTGTACTGAAATTATATAAACAAATCATACAGGAAAAAAAAAATCCCTACAGCTGTGCGTTTCAATTATAAATGCACACACGAAGACTCAAAAATTCTGTGACATTTTGCACGTCATCCATATTCATCTAAATTTGGTAGCATAAATATCTCTCTCAGTTAAACTGCCCATCTTTACTTTTACTATTTTACAAGCTGTTTGATTCATTCACTGCACTATAAGAAGATTCAAGCATGTCAACAAGTCCCTGTATGCTGACTGGTCAGTGAGTTTAGGAGCTACAGAGCAATGCTGCTGATCCCGTCTTGAACTCATTCATCTCAAAAAGACCTGGAAGGATATCTGCTCGTGATCTAGACCCCTCCTACAGACGGCTAAGAATGGAAAAAGCTGTAAAACGGATAGTAAACTACGAGCCAGACAAAAGAAACAACAGCAGTTAACAAAAGCAATCACGGGACAGAGTGAAGGAACGCGTTACTTCCAGAGTCTACTTACAGTTCGAGTGAAGCTGACAAAAGTAAAAAGGGTCTTCTTTAATCTATTTATGACACTGGCAAGGCTTAAAGACAATAAAAAAGATGCTTGAATGTCTATGATTTAAAAAAAGATGTGGCTTCCCCAGTGAAGAGAGAATCTGCTTGTCTATTTGTCTTTCTTCCCCACGTGGGCAAACACACAGAGGGAACGGGATACAATTTCCCAAGTCTCAATAACCAGGTCAGACACATTCAGGTCAAAGACACGCATCCATGGAGACAACGGGCGCATTTTTCTCGTTTGCAGAATCCAGGAACGGCTTTCGTTTCCCCAAATGTCTTATTATGAAGTCTGCTTGTTAAGAGCCAATTGAACAAAAGTTAACAGATAGGACAACTCTGAATGAGATAACGAGGAATGTCTACTTTATTTAGAACACATGGAGAAAGTTACTGGACTTGAATGACAAGACGTGGAGAGATTATATGATATAATAACAATATGAAAGTTCCAAAGTCCATCTTCCTTTTCACAAGGAAGTAAAACTTTTGCATGTGTAAGCAGATGGTAGAGCAAGCAATTCTGTTAAATTTCTATATATAAAATACATATACACACATATATATATATATTGCAATATAAATTTTTATGACTTTTAAACACTATCAATAATATTATGAAACTGCTTGTTTGATGGTAATGTCACGCTAATCGGTTATGACTTTAAATAACATGTTAACATTTTCACATCAAACATGTAGTTTTATAGGAAAAGAAGATTTTATGGATTTGGCTCTTTTTTTCAGAGGTTTGTGGGTACAGACATCCTTTCTGGACTTTCTTGGCAGTTTCTCTGTGGTTGTCATATTATTTATATCAATACTGGAATTACATTGTATCGACCAGAATTAAGAAATATACTGTGATGCAAGTTTTTTTCCCTATCGTACAATCCTAATAAAATGAAATAATTGATTGTGATTTCATGGGCAGCAGTGGTAGGTGAGAGGAGCTCTCCATGTTTTGTTTCGAACAACTATGACGCCATCTAAAAACTGCTTACCGTGCTTTTTAAAAAGGTAACCAGGCATAAAATAAAACCAAATTAGACACAGACTCTTCTTTTCTTCAGCAGTCTCGGTAAAAATGGAAAATATGCTTCAGAAAACACAACTGGCTTTTCCTTGCAGGCGCTTGACAATATTTCAGCCACAATGCTGTTGATTCAAGCCTTCCAAAAGCAATTCCTTATCCTGTAAGTGAGAATTAAACCATACCAAGAGGACCTAAGCTGTAAAAGTCACCATCCGTGTCCGTGGAAAAGTTACAAGATCCTCCGATAAGAAAATGAATCATATGCGCAAACACAGTAAAGACTGTAGATCTCTGTTTCATTGTGAAAAAAACCCCAAGACTGAAAATTCTGTTTCAGTTTGCACACAGAGAAGTACTGATGGAAGAAAACATTTCAAGGTTGCACTTCAAATAAACTTCATTCTCTGAAAAAATAATGTGTGCGACGACGCAGGAGGAATCTTAACTTGAATTTTTTTAAAGTTACAGTGTAACAACTTAAACTGTGAGGTTCTGCAATTCAATTTGGCCTTGAAAGAGAAACATAAAAGTCGCAGTAAAGTGAGTAAATTAAAAGATCATCTATGAGAGGAACATAATTTGTTTGACGTAAATCGACATTTCTAATGAACTGGATGTAAAGGAGACGTTCACACCGCAGCCAGACATCTTTGTGTGGTATCAGACAATGAAAGCTATGAGTAAATGTGCATGTGCTCGCTTGCTAAAGGCAGTAAATGGCCACAGATATTGTGTGAATGAGTTTTCATCAGCCTCCAGCAGGCCGTGTCCATTCATCTTAAAGTACAACAGCCTCAAAATAGTAAGCCGCTAATTGATCTTCTGTCCACTGTAATATGTTGCTTTGAATGAAGAGATGTTTGCTGACTTCAGCGCAGCTCTGTTTTATATGTAGGTCGAGGGAAATAATCTGTCCGCATCAAAAACAAATGTGTGTAAACATTTGCATCTATAATATTATGCAAAATCATAAACTGAACAGACAAATGTTTTACACAAACACAAGCTGCTCTGACTGTACTTGTTTAGAGGCCAAAAGGTCACATTTAAAAAAAAAAAGAAGCAGTTTTATAGTGCATTTTTAGCTAACAGGATTCCATCATAACGGGTTAGGGTTTCTCCAGCGATGCCACTGAGCAGGTTGCCAAATTAACATGATATTGGGTATTCTGTAACTGCAAATACAGTTGCCAAACTGGATTAACGTCACACATTTAAGTGGAAGTAGGAAGAGATGATGCACAAGGTAGAAGTGGGTCAATAGCTCCCTGAGAACAGACAATTTCTGACCTTTTCAAGATGAAACAGGATGCTAACGTCACACAGAGCTAGTCTGGCAAGTGTATCATGTAAGCTGGCCTCTGAGAAAACTGGGTGGAGTGTCTTGTTTGTTGCTAAAAGTTGCACTAACAGGTCTCACACAGAAGCTTGTGAACATATTTGCATTCAAAACCAGAAAAACAACACGGCAACAGTCAGCAGCATTACTCAGTGGACGAAGAAAAAAAAACGCAGATCATATCACAAAGTGACATCACAAGTCAGGGCAGGGCAGAATTACAGATGCAATAAATAAAAACTTTGTTCTGCCATTGGTTACAAATAGAAAAGGAATTGTGTGATTTACATACCTTGTCATTTATGATTCAAGCGCCTGAATCCCAATAGATTGCTGATGACAAATCCAATATCAATTATCTGAAAAGGAAAAGAAACGGCATTAGAAAGACACAAAAGATTTTTTTCTTACATTGTTTTGGACTTATTTGACAGAACACAATAAGTACAGTTCAGAAGCTGCCAACTTTGATGACACATTCTTTGTTTTCTTTTGTGATAAACACCAAACACTGCAATCCATGAAACACAAACATCATCTTAAAACTAATTCACTTCCTCATGCGGCACCCTTTCACCATCATATAACCCGTCTCTATTGTCCTGCCATTTGTCCTATGCCTTGTAAAGTTTGATGGAAAACTGCCAAAAACAAGACCTATTAAGCGTGCTGGGAGTTCATGTTTCTTGACCCATGAAACACAGTCAAATGTCCTTTTCAGACAGCAGCCGTGACATATCCATGCACAAAAGATGTTGTCGTCATGCTACCGCTGTTCCCCTTTGGTGATTCGTACAGACCAAACAGAGGCAGCTCGGCGCCACTTAACTGTGCTACCATACAAGAAGCCGGCATCACAGAATCAACTGTATGAAAACAACGTTGTTGGGGGGTGGAGTGGTGGACTCCACGATGCTTCGCACTTGACACATTTATGGATGTGTAAAGTGTAGGTCACCATGGTATGGTTTAATGCCCTGCTCAACAAGAGCACAGCAGTACACTCATGGGTGAACAGTGTGAAAAGGCTTCAATTTAGGTCACAAGCACCTTTTTCTCGCCTGGTCATCCACGGCTATTCACTTTGAGGAAATGAGTGGCTGGTCTGGTGTCTGGTTTGGTCACTCTGCCAGCGTCACATGATTTGTTTCTCTGATTGGTTGTATGTCTATTCAAAGGTGTCCAGAGTCAGTTTCTCCTAAATCTGTTGGAAGTGGCCTTTGGAAATCAAAACTTAATCTAGAGAAACCAGACTAATACCAGGTTCACACGATACGGTATGATATTGCTCATCTCAGATGAAAGATGTGGTAAAAATGTTCCATAATTTAAAAAAACGGTGGTGGTATATCTGACAATGAGACAGGAGCAAAGATGAAAGATTGAACCATCTTGCAACCAAAGATGGGTTGCAGCAGATATCAGCAGTGTCAGAAATTTGGAGGAATCTTCTCAGAGTGACGGCCCGTTGCTGTCTCTACAATCTCTGTCAGCTAACCAACCAATAGGACCGGGGTGTCCAAATCAACTCTGGGGGACCGCTTTCCTGTAAATCTTAAGATGTTTTCCTACCAAAACACTCCTGATTTAAATGAATGAATCACCACCAGCTTGTCATCAAGGTCTGCACAAGTCTGGTAACAAACCATTCATTTAATCACGTGCGCCTGAAGCAGTGAAACGTATAAGACATGACAGGACAGCAGCCCTCGAGGAGTTTGGACACCCGCTGCACTAGACAGTACCTAGTCACCAGACAATAACGCTCTCTTGTCTGTTTAAATTTGTTTCTGCAGCTTTATTTCACACATAAACAATACATATAAATCAATAACAGCTATGAAAAACATCCAAAAGCTATAGAAGAGTCTTCAGACACACTGAAACAGAGACGGAGTCCATTAGTCCTTCTGCTGACAAAGATATTGACAGCCCTACAATATGGCAGAAAGTGTTCACAAGACCACATTTGAATGTGGTTTAAGTTCTGCATTAAGACAAGTACTTAAGGCTGTCAAGCACTGAGGTGGACAGATGTTAATACCAGGTCTAAACAGAGCCGAACACAGCACAGGTTTTCATTTAATGAGAGTGAACCAGCTTGTCTCAACACAAAAACTCTTACTACATGATCTACCTTCTCAGGTCAGAGCACAAGTGTTGTCTGTGCATGTCTGGAAAAGCATTATCCCTGCAGCTGATATGGGGAAAAAAAACAAAAAAAAAACATGAGCAAACTAAAAAAGATGGGATCATCCCTCCTCTATTCTCCCAGAGCACAATAGAGCTATACAACAGAAGACAGAGAGAGACAAAGAGGCAGCAGAGGACTGGGGAAGAAACACAGAAAGAGAGCTGAGATTCTGACTTATTCATAGCGCCTCCCGATCAGCTGCCTGCTCTGACACTCATTAGCTTCTGCCCCATTTCCTCTTTGGGTGGCTTTATCCTCATCACATTTATTTGGGGTACTGAATCTTACCAAACAGAAGTCCCCCCTCCCCATCAAACGCTGAATAATGCAAGAAAAGATGCAATTTTCAAATGGGTGGGGGAGGGGGGTCTTACAGTTATGTGTCTGGGGATAGTCACGCTGCATTTCTCAATTCTCCTTTACAGCCGCTTGCCTTTGATTCACTGCCGCTGCCGCCATCTGTGCAAGTAGCTGGGAGAAGGAAATCACCTGAAATTTGGTTACATTTGGTTGCTTCATCCCATTTACAGTAAGGTTTATGGGACTCTGCATCAAACCCTGACCAGATAAAAATCCTTAAAAAAAGCTGCAATCGTCTCTTCACTGACTAGTTGTAGATGTCAATCACGTATTAATAAATACGCTTGTTTGTTGTGTTTTTTCCATTGGTGATAATGTCATTAATTCTATTACTATGTTAACTGAGTTTTAGTAATACAAATTTCTTGGTCTTGTTTGGGCAGTCTACGACTTTGCTCCGCTAACTGAATTTGGAATGCATTGCAAGTTTGGGAAAGAAAAAAAAAAATCTAATCTGACTCATTCTCAAACTGCTGTCAAAGTTTAGCAGAGGTGGGAAGAAAGTACGCTTGTTTTATTACCAGTGACTTCAAGATAAGGTGGGAACAGGAACAGTTTGTACATCTGTTTTTGTTTTAATTAACCCTAATAATAAAGCAGAGTTGTACTAAAACCACAGCTGGTCACATGACTTCATGGGTGGGGCTACAGTGTAATGAGGTCAGTGAACTAGGATCTGATCAGTTTCCATAAGTAGCCTGTTTAAGGAAGAAGAAAAACCTTTAAAATGGTTGATGTGCAATAGAGCATTTCACTTAATAAAGGGTATTGAGTTAGATGTGATTAATTCTACAGGTCAATTTACATAATTCTGACCCATGTGTAATCAGGTGAGCTGTACATGTAATTTCTGTTCCTTTAGATTTATTGAATCTGTAAAAGAAGCAGCAACATTAAAAAAAAAGAAGTCAGTAAGTCCACTTCATCTGAGAGATTCTGCATCTCACACAACATCCACTTCAGTTATATTTTTGTCACACAAGGATGTAGTAACTTATATGGATAAACTAGGACTGTGATGAGCCTCGAAGAATCTGAGAGCTTTTAATCCGAAACTACTATTTATAGAAATCACACAACCAACCAAAGATAGATTTTCCTCATAAATCTCTATGAATTTGCCTAAAACTAAGGAAAATACAAATGCTAAATGTCTGACAGGCAGGGCAGCATGTTCACAGAAACCTTAACAGTTCATGTTTGATGCTTGCACAGTTGGGACAGACGTCAGGACAGAACTCCATTGGTCCATGCACATGATAAAGAGAACTGGACAAACCCACAGTTGCATCACACGTAGGTTTCTGAAGAGTTTATTTTAAAGTCAGTATTCAACCAGCTCCACGCAACCACGATTAATACGAAAATGGGTATATATGACAAAACAAACAAATGAGGACTGCTGAAATAAAATAAAAGCTGCTATAAATTGGGCATTTTAACATGCTAGTCAATGGAGACTGACTCTTTTTTGGTGCCAGCCCCTGATGGTCATTTGAGGAAGTGCATTGCATCAGTTTCAGCTTGCATTAAGCAAAGATATTTCAGCATAAATTCCTAGACGTCTGCTTTATAAAGAAACAAAAGCACAGGGTTGGTTGTACTGTTTGACTTGTGTCCAATCAGAAGACCCAGCTCTTATCATAAGAAAGCAGCCTGAAGGCAATGCATTACATGTCTACTGCACACAAAGTGATATATGTGATCTATGGTATGCTTACAGTGGTGATATAGAGGACTTATCTGCAGTGATTATTGCAACAGAAAATTTCATGCACGGGCTTACTCAGAAGAACCTCTTTTCTTTTCTGTAAACATAACTTTTCCATTACATAAGTTCCTCTACGAAAAACCTCATATTTTCATTCCGCGTACATCTTCTGAGGCCAGTTTGAACACTTTTTTGTGGCTTTTTTTTCCCCCTTTTCTGGCTTTTGACATGAAGTAAAGAACAGAAATGACTTATGAACATAACTACTGACATAAATCAAGACTGAATGAGGAGTAGACAGATGTTCTAAATGGGTCACAAAAAAAAGGAAAAGAAAAAATCTATAAGGGTTAGCTGAACGCACAGATGTGTACTGAATACATCAGCTTGTCAAATGGTATACAAATGTGCACTTGTACACAAAAGAGTCGATACACACACTTAAAAAGCCTCTTCTGAACCATCCTTTGTATGCTATTCATTCAATATCCATTAGTTCTTAAATTACTTACTATACATATACAAATTGTATACACACTTTAGGACAGTTGGTTCAAAGTTGCCATGAATTATAAATATCAGATCAGGATGTCCCTGCTCTGAAAACAGGCTGCTCCAGATCTAGTGAGCCTCGCTGCCTCAATTACAGTAACAATCTGCCTTGATGAGCTGTGTGCCACAACAGTTGCCAACTAATTCTAAGTAATTTTTAATGCAGAGTTGCATGCAGCGCATCTAGCCAGCCCCCATCGCTGTTCCACTACGTCTCTGTAATTAAAATGCAAACCCATACGTAATCTTTAGCGGTGCTGAGGATCGGGAGGTTAACCGCTCGATGGCAGGTTAGTTTGATGTCTTCCTCACGTCAGCAACAAATTAAATTTCTCACTGTTGAGTAAACAAAAAAAGCTGACGGGCTGTAAGGCAATTCAGCTTCAACAGTGGTCACATAAGACAGGGTGACTGCACATGGCAATAATCAGTTTTCCCTCCATTTTGTCTGCTTCTGGCCCACTGTCACGCAGGATTTGATTGGTTGTATGAGCTCAATTTGATTGCCAGACGCTTGTGTTGAATCCTGAAAAGCTGAACTTGATCAACTTCTGAGAAACTTTCAAAACAATGCTTTATGACATATTCAAAGTCGATAACCACCAACGTTGTTGATTCCTTCAATGCCTACATGTCAGCATGAAATAAGGCTCAAGAATAGCTTTATGAATGTTAAGTATTGTTGCTTTGCATACTCGCATCCATGTCACTAATCAATGCCGTCATTGGCTTTGCTCTGATGACGATGTGCTGGACACACCTGAGATCTAGCAGCTGACAGGCTGCTGAATGACTCAGTATTTTAACGTTGACATCAGAGCACCAAACTTCTTCTGATAAATGCAATGTTGACTTTATCGATGAATTTAGAGTATACAGGCCCTCTCTAGTGACTTTTTTTTTTTAAATAAAAAGAAAACAACTAGCAACAAATCTAACAACTTTTTCTGGTGTTATTGGGAACTGACGTGAAAGCACGTATCGTTACTCTTCTCCACCAGCAGCAGAGGATGCCATGAGTCCTTCCCCGTCCAAAAGTGCCCATAGTGGGGCCAGTCCTCAGCAGAGAGCCCCTCCCAGCTGCATCAGAAGAGGAGAAATGGTCCCCCGTTGAGGGAACAGCACTGGAATGGTTCAGCTCCTACCTGTCACATTGGACTCTCTGTGTCAGCCTCGATGACTATGTGTCCTCCACTGCTCCTCTCTCATGTGGGGTCCCACAGGGCTCTGTGCTTGGCCCTCTTCTGTTTTCCCTTTACCTACTCCCACTTGGTCCCATTCTCAGGAAACATGGCATTTCTTTTCACTGCTATGCGGATGACAGCCAGATCCATGTCCCTCTCAGAAAATCGGAGTCATATTCCGTTAACCCACTGCTGAAGTGTTTACACGACCTTAAAGCTTGGATGGCATTAAATTTTCTGAGTTATAATGATTAAAAAACAGAAGGCATTGTCTTTAGGGGTCCCTCTGGGATCCCCCCCTTAGTTGACCAGGGTTCTTTGGCTCCGTACTGCGTCCCAACTGTGAAAACTTTGGGGGTAAAAGTGGATGCGGATCTCAAATTTGATGGCCAGATTAAAGCTGTGGTGAGGTCCAGCTTCTTTCAGTTAAGGCAGCTGCCTAAAGTCAAATCAGTCCTCCAAACACGACATTTTGATACAGTTATTCACGCTTTTGTGACCACTAGGCTGGATTACGGCAATGGTCTTTACATGGCGGTTATTAGGTCCGCAATTAGTCGTCTTCAGCTGGTGCAAAATGCTTAAGACGTATGACGTATGAAGTATGAGCACATCTCACCTATTTTAGCTCCACTTCACTGGCTGCCCGTTCATTTTATCTGCTTTTGAAGCCCTGAATGGACTTGCCCCACCCTACCTCGCTGAGCTGTTGTATCCCTACACTCCAAACAGATCTCTCAGGTCAGCTGACCAGCTGCTCCTGACAGCGCCTACATCCAGGCTCAAGCTCAGAAGGGATCGAGTGTTTGCTGTTGCAGCCCCAAAACTCTGGAATGAACTACCGCTGCACATAAGACATAAGACCTCTCTGTCTCATTTTAAGACTCTTCTTAAAACCCACCTTTTTTCTTTAGCTTTTGACTCTATGTAGAGTGTGTTTTTGTTGTTGTTGTTGTTGTTTGTTTTTTTCCTCTGTTTTTGTGTTTTTATCTTGCGCAGCACTTTGGAAACCTGTGCGTTTGTAAAAATCGAGCTGTATAAATAAAGTGATTGATTGATCCCTTTGACTTTTTTTTTTTTTTTCTGCAGTAACTTGCCATCATACTCACTTATATTTTCTGTGTTTTTATAGGAAATATCAATGAAACATTTGCAGTGTGGAGGAAAATGTAAGTCTACCCTTGGAATTAATAGCTGGTTAAACCACCTTTGGCAGCAGTTAATTCAAGCAAGTGTCTTTTATAGCATCAGACCTGCACAACATTCTAGATAAATTTATTCTCCTGAAATTTATTATTTCATTCCTCTTTACAGACCTGCTTCAGCTCAGACACATTTGTAGGATGCCTGGTGTGAATGGCTCTCTTGAGGTGTGTTTAAGGTCTGAACTCTGAGTCACTCCAAGAGACAGTTTATTTTTTCAAGTAATATTGTGGTGGATTTATCCTGATATTACGCTGTAGAATAATATTTTAAACTTGGGAATTGATTTTCCCCATGAATATGGTAAGTGGTTGAGGTCATGAGGCATCCTCCTCCATATTTCACCATTTTGATGTTGGTAAGATGTGCCGATTTTGCAGCTAATTATTCCTCCCAATCAATTAAACTTTTGTCTCACCAGCTCCCAAATCATTTACCAAGAAACATTCCAGATTGTGTAGCACTTTTTTTCTTTTTCTAGTGAGAAGTCACTTTCTCTGTGGTGTTTTCCCAATCGACACCCTGTGTATTCAATGATTTACAATTAGCAGACTCAGTCCATCCATCCATCCATTATCTATACCCGCTATGTCCTGTGCAGGGTCAGGGGGGTCTTCTGGAGCCTATCCCAGCTCACTTCGGGCAAAAGGCAGGGGTCCACCCTGGACAGGTTGCCAGTCCATCGCAGGGCCACATATAGACAGACAAGCGATATGTCAGTATTTTAGTATTCCAGATCACACAGCTTCACTTCCTCCCTCCTGCACTGAATTTCTTGCACATAATTGCTTTATTTTCAAAGACACGGTGGAGGCACTTAAGGATATATGTAGAGCTCTTTTGGGGAACATGTTTTGCTTTTCTCTCCACTTACTACCATATAAATGTAAGAATATTTGAATACCCATTCACTTAGATGTATAGTTTCACTTTTGGTTTTATTTTAATTTACTTTGGTGTTAACGGTGGATTCACATGGATGCCATGGATGCAACATCTGTGTTGTCTAAATCAACGACGTCTTTGCCAACATGACTTGTGGGTTATGTGGGTCAGAAGTTGAGAAATTTCCAACTTTCAACACATAAGCATTTCCATTGTTCATTTCTTGCACTGTATGAGGTGTTGTTCCTATAGCAACAACACATCATCAGTAGGGAAAAACTATCCTGTCTCACCAAGGTCTAAACCCAGCTCACATTCCCTGTTAGTGGGTGAACAATCCAACGCCAGCCAATTAGGTTGCAGCTAGGCAGCTAGAGCTAGCCAATGAAATCGCACTGGGGTTAGATCTATAGTGGCTCATATCCATCTATGATCAGACCTCACATGACAGGAATATGTGGGGAAACTAGTGATCACAGTGTTCAGTCATCCTGTTTTTTAAGGCTACGTTCACACTGCAGCCTGAATTGAATCAAATCCGATTTTTACGCCTATATGCGACCTGTATCCGATCTTTTATTGACAGTATGAACGACACAGATTCGATTTTTTCAAATTCAACCCAGGCCATTTGGATATGTAGTCCTAATTCCGATACCTATCCGATCATTTTATATGCGACTTCAGTCTGAACTGGCAGGTCGCAT
>JBAMYA010048973.1:0-33705 GCA_037176975.1 Arrhamphus sclerolepis | reverse complement strand
TACATATACATATATATATAGTATATATATGTATATATATAATTGCATTTAATTGGATACCACCTCCACTCTAATTCGCAGATGATGATGCTGGCTATTTCTCTACTTCACTAGACGTTTCTGTTCACATCATCCTGTTTCTCTTGCTTTTACCTGTTCAAAGAATCTCATTCCAGAACATGTGATACGTTTTTGCTTTCTGAGAAAGTTTAATCTGGTTTTACTCTTCTAGAATGTTACCAGTGGTATGCACCTTGTTGTAAACCATCTTTATATTCATGAAATCATCTCTTTATTGTAGATTTCCATAATGATATACCTTCATTTTACAGAATATTCTTGATTTTCTGTTGATGTTGGGAAGTTGTTTTGTTTTTTTCTTGACCAAGGAAATGATTCTGCAGTCATCTACTTTAGTTCTTTTCAAGGACTACTGAGGTTGTTGGCCTCACAAATCCTTTCTTTCTTGTTAAGAATGTACCATCCTATTGATTTGGCCTGCCTAAGGTTTTTGCTTTTTCAAATCCGTTGTGCTATTGGATAAAGACAAAATCATAGACAGTCATTGTACACACCCACTTATACATACACACACACAGCTTTTGGTCCATATTGACATGATAGCATCACACAGTTGCTACAATGAACTGTCGGTGCATTGTCATGTTCAAGAAACCAGTTTGAGATGATCTGAGCTTTGTAACATGGTGCATTATCCTGCAGGAAGTTGCCATCTGAAGATGGGTACACTGTAGGGGTGCACCGATTGCAGTTTTCTGCCCAATCGCCAATCTTTAAAAAGCCTTACCTGCTGATTCCGATTTCTGGCTTTTTTTTTCATAACTGGCACTGTCAGGTGTTACAGGGTCAGTCTGACAGGATACACCTTCAATGTCCCAATCTTAGATAGTGCTCTTAAAAATATAAATTAAAAGTTTAGAGCATTGCTGTCCAAACTACTAATGTTTTCTAAACTAAAAAAAAAATCATTTTAGTCTTTCATTTTTCACATTTGAAAAACAAGCAAAACTTGCCCAACAGGTTAGACTACAGACCTGTTTTGAGCCTCTTACCTATAATAAAATGAACAGCAGTATTTTGCTTTTACAAAATCGCAAGGTTTGAGGTCAGTTGAGGACAAACTAACAAAACAACTTAAATCACCAATAAAATGTCCTGAGTTTTAGGGTCGTTGTAGTTCAAAAAGAAAAATGCCCAAATGCAGTAGCTTTGTGGCTATTTAAATGTAAAAAACATATGTAAAAAAATATGTACAAATAACCTGCAACCGCGTACAGGACAAAAACTCTTAAAAAATCAACAGTCTACCAAAAAATGAGGTGCAGCATGTGTAACATTTTCAAAAGTCAAAGGGTAATAAAAAATCAACATTGGCACAGGTAAGTTGTTCTCACATGCTTACTGCAGTCACTTGTTCATTAGTGGCAGGTTTTTCTTGATGAACAAAAGCATTTCTTCTTTTTCACCAGAGAGGCAACTTCTTTCCTCATCTACTACATGTCCAGTCAAGCTAAACAGTCACTCGCTTTCAGTGCTTGTGCACAGGGCACAGAGAGGCTCGGGCAAGTAGCACAAGAAGAGGGCAATGATTTCCACTGAGCTCCAGTAGCTCCTGGCTCCTGTTGATGGGAACCTCAGATAGGCAGTTCTGTACCTGCATGGCTGAAGGGCTGGCCAGCTGTTGCTCCTTATCAGCGCTCTCCTTCAGGGTTTCATGTGTACTGCAAACAGTGGACTACACCTTTTTTGGCTGCAGGTGCATCTATGTGAGGAGGTCTCAGTTCAGTGGATGTTCCTGCAACAGGTTTCTCATCCACAGGTGTGAATCTGCTCTCCCCCTCTGCAAGTTTGGCCAAAAGGAGCAGTTTCACTTCATCCTTCACCTCTGCTGACCAGTAGCAATTCTTGTTTTGCATAAACAAAGTGTATACAAAACACAATGACTGACCCATCTATCAATTTTTATGACTAGCATGTAAATAAATACATTTCAATAAAACAATTTTCATTTTTAATTTGTATTTTCTAGCCATAATTTTTTATTAGCCAGCTACTATATTTTAAAAACCAATATTCATTGTTACTTGCCTTGGATCAAGAGTAGTGGCCAAGCTGTACAGGGGTTCATGCTCAGTGTTGTTGAATCTTCTCACAGAAGCCTCCAGCAGTGTGGCTTTGGCTGTACACACACCACAGTCTGTGTTTGCTTGCTTCTCCAAAAGCCGTTTGAGTTCAGGAATGGCTGGGATGACATCTGTTGCTGTTGATGACCTGATGTCCTTTGTGAGTTCCTCAGAAGTTGCGGGGACGGTCAGCATATTGTCCACTAGCCCCCACTGGTGTGCAGTGAGTGTGGCTGGTAACTGGTGCTCAGCAGCATACACACCAGTAGCACGTCTCTGCTCCAACAGTGGCTGCAGCATGTAAACTGTGCTGTTCCACTTCATTGAAACGTCTTGATGCAGTCCCTTCCTGGGCTGACCTAACTGTGTCTGTATGTCGTAGAGTCAGGAATAGGCAAGTGATGAACGCTTAAAATGCCCAACAATTCTCCTTTCCATTGCCCCAATATCTGCGATGCTGCACTAGCTCCCCCTTGTTAACGAGTCGCAGTGTGCATACCAGGAAGGGCAAACTTTTCAAGTCTGCATCCTCCAGTGCTTTGGCCATATTACGATCGTTGTCCCATAAAACAGCGTGAACTCTTACATGATTGATTTTACACTGATCCAATATGGCCTTAAACGCTGCTGATAAATTGGCAGCAGTGTGAGACCCCGACATTTCTTTATAGTGTAAATAGTGTAAGTACTTGATGATGATTGCTTTCTTCAAATGCTGCAAACTCACTGAGGTTTGTTGTATTGAAGGTTTTGTATGCGGCTCCTTCACAACTTATTTTGGCCTTACATGAATTGCAAATTGTGATCTTTGGATCTTTTTCTTTAACTGCATAATACTGCCAAACTGGCGACATGGCTGGTTGACCGTGCTCCGGGTGACCACACACGTGCAGAGGCGACCCGGTGGGTGGGTCTGTCAGTCAGCCCTCTCTCACAGCAGAGAAAAAAGGACAGTGGCCGATTTTCAGACTTTTGTGGAGGTAGATGAGATCGGTGGATAAGATTGATTGGTTTCACATGTATCAGCTGATCACCCAAAATGAAGGAAATCAGTGCCAGTCGGTGCACCCCCAGTACACTGTGGTCATAAAGGGACGAACATGGTCAACAACAATACTCAGGTAGGCTCCAGCATTTAAACCATATTCAGTTGGTACTAAGGGGTCCAAAGTGTGCCAAGAAAATATCCCCCACACCATTACACCACCAGCAACAGCTTTAACTGTTGATGCAAGGCAGGATGGATCCATGCTTTCACCTTGTTTACGCCTAATTCTGACCATCTGAATGTTTCAGCTGAAATCGAGATTCATCAGACCAGCCTACGTTTTTCCAATCTTCCATTGTCCAATTTTGGTGAACCTGTGTGAATTTTAGTCTCAGTTTCCTGTTGTGCATTCAGAGATGGTATTCTGGTTTGTGATGATAGGAAGGCAACAGTAACTCAAATAACCAGTCTGCCCATTCTCTTCTGACCTTCGCACCAACAAGGCATTTTTGTCCACACAACTGCTTCTCACTGGATTTTTTTTTCTCTTTTTCAGACCATTCTCTGTAAACCCTAGAGATTGTTGTGAGTGAAAATTCCAGTAGATCAGCAGTTTCTGAAGCACTCAGACCAGCTTGTCTGGCACCCACAACCATGCCACGTTCAAAGAGACTTAAATCCAATTTCTTCCTCATTCTGACACTGGGTTTGAACTCCAGCAAGTTGTCTTGACCACCTCTACTTGCCTAAATGCATTGAGCTGTGGCCATGTGATTGGCTGCTTCGCTATTTGTGTCAACAAGCAATTGAACAGGTGGACCTAATTAAGTGTCCGCTGAGTGTACATGAATGAGATATATATGTGTATACCAAAGGTCCCAGCTAGAATATTGAGGTTGTTTTGATGAGAAATTTTAACATTCTTTGTGATCTCAGTCTTATGTGTCTTGATGTGGCCCTGTGATGGACTGATCCCTGTCGAGCGTGCACCCCACCTTTCACCTTGTGACACCTGTGATAGGATCCTGCCTCCCTGTGACCGAGACCAAGGATAGGTTAAAGAAAAGTGATGTCATAGTTATCTTCACAATTGCCGAAAACTACTGAAAACAAATCATGGGATTAGGAATACCATCCATACATAAATTATCTATAACAGCTATTTCCTGTGCAGGGTCACAGGGGTCTGCTGGAGCCTATGATTAGGAATACCGAGAAGGAATAATAAAAGAAGATTTTAGCATCACTAATAGCTTGTTCACTGTACCAAAGCTGTGGGGGGACTGGCCAGGCTGGATGGTTCCTGTTTGGCTGCAGATGAAATCCAGTCACCTGGTGGAGTAATGCAGGATGAATGGTGTTAAACGTGTTGGAGAAATCAAAGAACACAATCCTTACAGTGCTACCTGCTTTGTCCAGGTGTCAGTTGGGTCATTAAACCATTTATATAATGGCATTGTCTTCCTCACAATAATCAGCAACTATAGTGGGTCCTGAAAAATATTTTTGTTTTTGCTTACTTAGTTGGACCAATAAAGGTCTGTTTCATTATAACATGAATTCTGTAATTTCTTGAGGTGTAGCATCATTCAATTTTAAATGTGTTTCAACAAATTCTATGTTGGCCATACTTAGATTGGACAACTGATCTTTTTTACATGTCAAGATATAATTAAATTAATTGCCGGAATGGAGACATTGACGTGTTTTCATCACACACTAAAATTTTAAACAGTCTAAGGAGCAACCTTTGTTAATACGTAAAACCTCTGGATTTAAATAAAAAAAAAAGTGCTTTGTTAGGGTCTCATCTTCCCACTGGTCACTTGGCACATTCAGCTGAAAAATAGTCATTCTTCCACTAAAAAAACCATCCATGCCCACATTTCATTACATACAGACGAAATATTTAAACACCATTAACAGTGCAGTGCTTTCGTTTTGTTTTCTCTTTTTTGTTTGCTTATTTGTTTTTAATGAACATAATGACTTAAGTATCTGACTGAAAATCAAGGACATAAGATGGACACAAACTGTTGTGACTTGTCAGGCATAATGCAAGAATTACCTAAACCATGTACTATTAATTCATTTATTTACCCAAAATGAAAAACAAGTTCACAACATTAATACCATTTTGTGGTGAACAAAAAAAAAAAACAACCCTAATTGGGTTAAATAAATAATAAATGAATGTCGTAAGAGCGCTGCTTATGGTGGCAGCCCACTGCACTGGTTCCATCAGTTGTGCTTCTTGAGGGGTTTTCTTGGTTACTTTTTCTCTATTTTTTTTTTTGTTTACCAGTGAGTGATGAGTAACCATAGCAACAAGAGAGTTTTTTTCAAGCAGGAGCAGCTGATCGACATTTCAAGAAGGCAAATTATCCCCATGCAGAGACCCCAAATCCCCGATAAGTTGAAGAAGAGACGCTGTGGATGCAGAGCAGGAGCAAAGTGGAGAGAGAGAAAATTTAAACCAGCTCTTCCCTCCATCATGGGTGAGATCTCTCGCTAATAAGATGGACGCACTTGAAGCACTAATGAGGATAGATCTGGAGTTTCAGCAAAGTTATAATAGTTTTGAATTTTGTTTTTGTCTTAGTTTTAGTTTCTGAGGTGTTGACAAAAAAAAGTCTAGGATGAAAGAATGTCACCTAGAAACAATGCCATACGGTATAAAAATCCTTTATTCTTTACTTGAGTAATTAGAAAACGTAGTGTCAGTGTACCAAAAGACGATGGTACCCAGAATGCAGTGCAAAAACAATGGATGTTATTAAACCAAAAAAAAAAAGTCACACGCCATTTAATTTTAAGACAGCTTTCTTTGCTTGAAGAGGTAGCATGTTTAAGAACCAATCTTAAAAAGTAAAAAGTCAAAATTAAATAATAAGAGATGAAGAGGTCAATGTGATTCTCCATGGTGGAAATAACAAACTCACATAAACAGGAGCACATCCAAAAGCCACTCCCTCTACAGATCTTCAGTTAAGTAATTTCTTATTCATTTAAGGAAAACATGTTTCTCGAGAAGCGGTAGCCTGATTTCTCAGACCGGATAACAACAGGACACCCAGAGAAAACGTGCTCAACAAAAGCCTGGGGTAGTTTTGGGATAAATATCCTCCCTTACGTCCAGAAATGCAGTGTCATAGATGATTCCTTGTTGGACTTCATCCATGGAGTTAGTTATTTCACTTGATGGAGAATTCATCACATTATGTCCTGACCAGGGGTCTGTTTCACAAAGCGGGTTAAGTAGAAACTCCGAGTACGCTGAAGCGGAACTCAGGGAAACTCTGGGTTTTCCATTTCAGAAAGCGTGGTTACTGAACCCCGTGCTAGAGGGTTCAACTGAGCCCGTTTCAGAAACTGAGTTAACTCTTACTCAGAAACTATCATCATATCCTGCATCACAATTTTATCGCACAAACTGTGTCAGTAATTCACACGAAACACCTTGGATTATTAATCATTATTAATGAATGTCAGTTTTCTTAATGACAATGGGCACACCAAACATACTGTATTATATTTTATTAAAAAGTAAATGAAGCGGTACTGCGCGAAAGACTCATAAGCCTTTCTCCTTAAACACCCACGTAGCCTTTATATTTTCTTTTCTTTTTCCATTCACCAAAAAAGTGATTGAATAATCAACATGAATTAAAAGTTATGATTAATTGTTTGAAATAACTTTATTAACTCCCACTTCTGAGTAAAGAAATGTCCCTTTAGGATTTACCAGTGAAACTGGATGTATCGATCACACACATTCCCATCTCAGCTCCTTGTATGATTTTTTTTTCATTCTTCCTGAATGTTTTAAATGTTACGTTTGAGTTATATGTCTGAAATACATTTTATACTTCATCTTCAACTGGTTCAAAGTTATTTCTTTTCATGTACGGAGGATTTCACTAAATACTTAAATTACACATTAGCTCTGTAATTTCTCCCTCATCAACTGTCTTTCCTTCAGCGCTGCAGTCGTCTTACTGCTGAAAACCACACGACTGCAATAAAATCTCTGATTCAGTGAAGAAGAGCGGGACAATCTCTTCCGTTTACTGGTGTTGCTATGGTGAATCCCAGTAACAGAGCTCCATTGATGATGGCTTTTTTATAGTCACGGTTGAACCAACTCAGAACCCCTTTGCTGTGTTCCAATATCCAAACTTTCGTACTTACCGTACTCAGTTTGAGTACGTAGGGTGCTCCGATTACGATTGCGGTGAGAATGAGTGCACTGAAAGAACCCGGATGGTGTACTCAAAACAGCCAAAACACTGAGTGTGGAAAAATGTCCACTTTTCATACTTCACATCCATCATCTTAGCTACGTAGCAGATGAGGCGGAGCCAGATGGACCCAACCTGGCTCGAAACATAAAACAAAGATGGCTACCATAACGTCAACAATTGCAACTGGATTGGCTACAGCTCACAAAACTTACAGATGTACGTTTTGTGGTTTTACATTTTAATAATTGCCGGTATTTCTCTGGTTCACTGTTCAAATGTTTTTAGCGGATGATGAGCTGAGGCGGCAATCGTGATCGTAACTTCTGGTAAGTGGACCATTAGGTATGCGATTTGGAAGAACACTTACCTGCCATACTCTCCATTCTTTCTAAGTGCGTATTTTCTAAATGTGGAGAGTGTAGATTAAGTGTACTCATTGTAGTGTGGATATTGGAACACACCCCCGATCTAAGTTTGTTAAACATCCTTTCTGAAATGAAACCCTACTCGCTACCAGGTGGGATGCAAAACAAAGTTAATTTTACCAGCAATTCTATTTCATTTGTTAGTTTTGCATTGTTAACTTTGGTTTTTATTTAGTTTTCCTTTTATAAAAAAAACTATTCTTATTTCAGTTACTGAAATTATTATTCCACTGAGTTTCATTTTTAGATTTATTTAGTTATTTGTTAACTTTTAATAACTGGCTGTGCCCACACAGACATACAGCTGTGTTCTCCTCCACTCTCAAGCACCACACCATTCAAAACGAAAGGAAAAACAACACACTGGCTCCCATCTTTCACGTGCTTGTCCCACCTTCCTTGCCTTCATCATCCAATTACACGCCTTCCTTATTCCTATACACATTCAGTGCATCTCATTAGAGGTGACAGAACATTTTAACAATTGTGCAAAAATCATAGCATGAACATAGCTGCACGGTCGCTACACTATCAATCTACCCAACACTGTTGCTATCACTTCGTCAAAGAAACCATTCCACTTGATCAATAACATAACTTCCATACTACTGACAGTAGAGGTCCAGGTTTTCCTGAATACCTACATTCACCGTGCGCAAGCATAAACAAAGGTAGTTTAAACCCAGTTCATCAACCGACTCGGCATAAACTCGGGATATTTTTTGAATGGCAATCACTTGTTTGCAATATCTGCTTCCTCCCCAGACACAATGCACATAAAGATATTGTTCAAAAATCAGAGGAAAGTAAGTCACAAGTCAGTTTTTTCTGTTGTTTTTTTTCATATGGATCGGTCAGCACATTTTAGCTAGCTATGTAGTGTTAGGAGCTCCATCAGCAGCTTAGCGTTATTTCATCCAAGCAATAACATAAAAACTATCATAGTTTTGTTTTCCACACTTAGACTGTTTTTTTTAAGCCAAGTATTAAGCCAAGTCTGCTCTGATGAGATTTATTGATTGCTTATTGAGATTTGAAAATGCATACAGTGACCAGAGCCAGCTCCAATCCATGTATCATTTCTTTCCATTTTCAATTGACAAACAAAAATCAAAAAATGAAAAAGTGGTTATTAGTGTTTGAATCAGATACCAAAAAATAAAATTAGGCTTTATTTTTCATACTTTTTCATACTGTAAATTTTAGACACATCAAAACTATGAATTTGAAAAGCTGGCGACAACACTGAATTACATGACTAAGAAATTGTTCTGCTTATCAACTTAGAAAATGTAATTAAACCACAACAGTAATGGAACTGCAAACTAATTTGATTGATTTATTCAACGCTGGTTTGACACATGCAGAAAGTCCTGCAGCAGATGGAGACATTCTGCAGAGATCGGACAAGTCAGAAGGTTCTGTGACATGATCTGAAGGGAAAAAGATATTTATGAGAAACAGAGCTGGGGACGGCTTTGGTTGGATCAATGTATGAAATAGTTCTTATTCAGATTTCTACAATTGTCGTTTTTTGTTGGTTTTTTTCCTAATGTTGCCAGATCAGAATTGAACCATTTTTCTTCATGGTTTGATTTGCAATAGAATGTGAAGTGTTGCCAATGTATTCACCTGTTTGGAAGTAAAAACTATGATAAGGATTTTGAGCTTTGCACATTTTTTTTAAACACACTGCTATTTTTGTAGCACGTTATATGTTTTTGTACCGCTTCCCTCTCTGTCCTTCATTCTCTCTGTCCTGTCTCTCTCCTCGTGTCTTCCTTTACTTAGCTCAATATCAGCAGAACCTTGAGCAGAACTATTCCAGGTTCTGCTCAAGGTTCCTTCCCAAGAGGGAGTTTTCTTGCCACTAGTAGGCTTTTCCATGAGTTCGGGGGTCATGCTCCGGGTTTCTCAAAAACCGCCTAAAGACAACTTGTGTTTTTAGAGACAATTGCAGAAAAAATAAATAAATTCAATAAAATTGAATTGAATCAATAGTATGTGATCCTCAATGAAACTTGGTTCTGTTCTGGTCTGAATTGATACACTTGAGCCTTTACGCCCATTAGAACACCTAATTAAATATTACACCAGGTTTCAGTTGAAGATTTTGAGGACATTAGTGACACCTACTTGTTGCAAGAGTCAGCTAATTGTAAGTGACCGGAGTCTTCACACAATCACCTCATCATCTACTGTCATTATTATAAGGCACTGTCTATCATTCATAGCTTTGATAGTTTTCTGGACATTGTGGTAAAATTATCAGTTTAGCAGAGTTTAAAACTCAAAGGTAGCAATATCATTTCTCATAAACAATGGTTAAGAAAAATTAATCAGTTATCAGGTTATTTATTTCTTAAAAGGATTACAGTAATTGACCATTTATCAGCCTTCTGATTGGTTCCTGACTGACGAACCAGAAAAATCTCCGTCCCTACATCCGGGGTGGAATATCCGGTTGGATAAAATATCCGTCTGTCTCATTCATAACAATGGGAGCATAGTTTATATTTCCTTGTATTACTATTTTTCTGAACTTTGTCTTAGTAAAAAGGAACACTTTGGAACACACTGCACACAGCGTAGTGAGGGTGCAGCATATTTTTATCCCAAAACGGGCAGAAATCCGAGCTGTACCACCAAAACACAGTAGGCTAGACAGCAGGCTACAACCCATGGCTACAACCGCGAAAGCACAACCGGTGCTTGGGGCACTTGTAAAGGTGACACTCGTTACGATCTTTAAGAGCCCTGGCTGGAAAAATAGTCACATATAGTCTTTAAAGGTAAGTCTGTTGGTGGGAGGCTGCTAGCATCGGCTGCTTGCTCTGCCATGCTGTTAGCTAAGCTAATCAAAACATCCCATTTTCGTGGGAAACCCACCTTTTTAAAGCTCATTACACATACCCAAAGTGTTCCTTTTTTAATTAATATCCAGTTGCTGTTGGTTTTCTTTGGTTCATCAATTAGCGATAAAGCAATGTAAAACCCATTTTTACAATGGGAGTGGACGGGAGAGATGATTTTGTCCGACCTAGCAACAGAAGGGCGGGACTTGATAAAGCGTCAATTGTTAAGATCTTGACAGGATGTCATACAGTGTACAGTATGTATAAAATGTCATGGTAATACAAAAAGTCGTTTTATAGTTATTTAAGCGTACAAATCATCTCACGCTAACCATGTATCTATTTTCTATACCAGCTTCTCTCTATTTAAGGACACATTTCTGTGTGTAGAAGGTCATCGGGCTATCCCAGCTGCAACTGGGACAGAGATAGGTTAAATATTAGCTAAAATATTTCCTTCTATCCTAAACTTGCAGACCAACTTATAAGGCTATTGACAACTTCTATGAGCTGTTTTTAAAAAGACATTACATTGAGCAATGGCAAACAAAGGAAGGATCTTCAAAAAGAAATCTAATACCCAAACATTGAATACACGATATTACCTGCCTTTATGGCTACTGAAATAAATTAGACACAGAATCTCATGTTTCATCTAATACACAAAACCTGTAAGAACATTTATACATTTGAGAGTATGTGAACATGTGGGAAGTCAAGATAATTATGCCACACACTGCAACCTCAGTGTTTGCATAAAAAGAACCATAGTAACAGAAACAGCCATAAATTTATTAGTGGTATATGTCTTGAATGTCACATCCACTTCCCCCTAGCCAACTCCATCCCCCTTTTCCATCCTATGTAATGCCTTTTCCCTGCTTGCTGCACTGCAAATTTCATTTTTTTTTTGTTGTTTTGTGTGACAACTCAAAGACAAAGTAGTGGATGGTGGCTTTGGTTTACAAAAGGAGGCAGCACACAGGGACAACTGGTTTGTACTGTTGCCCCCAATACTGTGGCCAGGACAGTTGTGTGAAATATATTCTTTTTGTTCTTCTTCTTCTCTGTGCTTCTGCAGAGGTCCTTCTGCAGTGCCATGGTAGACGAACTGCAGGTTTCCCTCAAGTGCCAGCGCCGGCTCAAGCAGAGGCCTCAACCACCCACTGTGGTGAAAACAGAGGAAGTCATCAACATGCACACCTTCAACGACCGAAGACTGCCAGGGAAAGAGACCATGGCCTAAACCGGGAATCTCAGTCACTTTTTCACCCTCTCTCTTGTACTGAGGTGGTGTGTAATGACACTAGGGAAATGGGTGTAGGTAAATGGTGATTGTTTTGTGGTTGGCAGTTGGATTATTTTGAATGTAAAGCAGGATTACTTAGCAGTATGTCAATTAATATCATTCCTTATTCTTTATGGTTAAGTAGGATTAAGATTTTGACAATATTTCCTGTGGAAATAACATCAACCTTGGTGAAATTACAGTGAGTTACCCATTACTCTTGGGAAGACAATTACAGGTGCCAAAAAGCGCAAAACCCTGAGTCAAAGAGAAATAGTATTTAAATAAATAATCCAACAATCCAGCTTTAGTCTGTCTGTTATCACAAAGTTCACAACAGGGAGATAAGTTTTGAGAGGACTTATTTATTTTCAATCGTTATCCGTAGAATGAACACGCAGACTCTTTAACTAAATTAACAACAGCAGTGAACATTGTTCCCAGTATCTACAAAGAGGTAATGCTTTGTACAGCACACCAAAGTGCATGTTTATACTGAAAGCCATAGAGGCATACCCTAGCTGTCTGAAATCCCCTCTTACAAAAGGTAAGAATAAACTTTGAAATGGCTTCGTACAAATCACATGATCTAAATTTAGCAATCACACAACATACTCTGTTTCTCCTGTCCTTTAATCTGTTTAGTATTTAATGTTTTAATTATGACTCTCTACATTTATACGTGTGTGGCCTGGATTCTCACAATTACGTTGAAACAAATGTACCTGAAGTTTGTATGAGGGCACTATTTATTTATTTTAATGGCTCTGTGTTGTCTCCAATCTCATTTGTATTTCTGTGGCTTTTTTTTTTCTTTAGGAGCAAAGCTTCATATTTATATGTGCAGTGTGATTTCTATGGAAAAAATATGTTTTTGTACAAAGAGAATCGACATTTTGTAATGATTTTTACCAACAAAAAGAGAAACAACCATTAAAAAGCATCATCTATAGGGGGGGAAGCACTACTTAATAGCTTTCCTAGAAACTACACAAAGCAAAAAAAAAAGTGATTCACACACATATCACATCCAACAGCTCAAAATGCACCTATCATGTAGATTCAAGTGGTATTTATTAAGTACTCTAACGAAGATAACATTCTGGTAACACATCAATAGCACATCAGTGATGATACATAATGTTTTGAAAAAGAGGGAAAATTAACTATTTTTAACATGTAAAGGAAACATATTTAAAGATATTTTTTATTTTATAAGGAAAAATGATCATTCTGTTTAGAACAAATATATATAGTCTACACACACACACACACACACACACACACACACAGGGAGGATGATTGTTAATGCTGCACCCCAAATGACTGATAGACTGCTAGAATCCAGTGCTGTGCATTTGTGAATAAAAGGTTGTTTTTTTTTGTTTTTTTAATTTTAAAATTTAAGGAACATATAATTAATTCTAATTTTGTTGTGAAAACAAAAGTCAGTGCACACATTTTACCCTCTGAAGTTGCTGCACAAGTTTAAAGAAAATAAAAAGGTATCCAACAACTTCCCCTTCGTCTGTCTCGATTTGTTAACGTTGTGGGAAGAAAAGATGACAAAAGGACAGTGAAACAGTTCTGCATCGGTAGAAAGCTCTGGGCTTTTTGCAGTTTATTTCTTTCAAGAATTACCTGGCATTTCCGAGGTAATCCAACTTGGCAGGTTTTGAACTGCACAAAACTGCATCGTGAGAAGTGGTTATACAGCAACTGGGTCCTGGACAGGAAAAATGGAGATTTGATTGTCCAGACAGTTTGGATTTTTTTTTTTTTTTTTTTTTTAAATCAGATTGGATTCAGCTGATCCAGATATCTCAGGATAAGGATTTCTAGATCTGGATTTTCTGAGTTAATACTCTTGAATATTGCCATCTGCAGGACAAATAATTTTACTTCTTTTTTGTTAATGCAAAATAAAATCATTACATCAAGCATTTTTAGAGAACAAACTGTTCCTTTTACTCTTAATTGCTTATTTACATCTTATCTTCACTTAATTTGATTTGTCTAGCTTTTATAGTCACAATTTTGTGTGAAAAACACTGAGCTACATGTATGCATGTAATAAATTACGAAACCTTCAACGATCACGGGAGAAGTAAAAGTTTAACACAGCAGATACGCAATCCTCCAAATCAAGAAGAAAGCGCGGTTTGAAAGACAGTAATGGCTGTGAAGAGCTTCTGAGGATGGAAAGTGAGAAGAGGAACACGCACTGAAGAGCAGATAAAGCTGACCTGGATTCAGCAGAAGGAGACTAAGTTACGAATATCCATTCTTTAAAAAAAACTAAATAATAGAAGCTGGTAGTTATTTCTGATGAAGACTCAAGACTTATTTGGAAGTTTCTTTTTTTTTTTGGTTCTTAAATAATCTCAATGGGCCTCATTCACGAATATGTGCGTGGAAATGTTACTATTTCCCGCAACAACAGAAAAAAAAAAAAAATGCGTGTGCAAAATCACCGTGGGATTCATGAAACCTGCGTACCGACCAGTTTTGTTCTCACTACTGTGTTTATGTTTGTGAATCAGACTTGTTCTAAACTCACAGGTGTGCTCGCAGTTTGTGATTAGCATACTGCCACGCCCCCATTTCTCCAAATAAGGAAACCGCCTGCGTCGAGTTGATTCATGAATGAATGAAGCGGTTACCGAGGAGACACGTACATTTCACAGTTTGTTAGAAGAGACTCCACCAAAAGGGGAAGTAAGAACTTTACAACCACAGAAATTGAAACAGTTGTGTCCGAGGTGGAAGCCACAACATTTATACTATTCCAGTGTCTCATCGGTATGATGATGGTAAAAAGATAAATAAATTGGACGCATTACCGCAATGACAACGGGGGCTGTTAACGTAGAATCCCCAGAGTAGGCTAGCGCTCCATGAGCCAGATGAAAAAAGTGAAAATAAAAGTTGATACCAAGACAAAAACAAAAAAATGCATTCCTGCTGTACTGTTTTGCAAATTAAATGAGTTGTGGGTGCTTCGTGGCCAGTGGGGAAAGCGTTAACGGTCGCTAGCCTATGACACAGATCATCTGCACGTTGATGGAGTTCTTTTTTTATCTGTTCGTGTATTGTATTGAGTCAATCAATGGAGCTTTGATTAGAGCTGTAATCGGGTCTTAAAAGTTGGGCCCGATACTTTATATTTTGATTTTCAAAATGCAATAGCCAGAGGCTACCACTCATTTACAACACAAGCAGGAGTGTGGTGACCCGGCTCAGAGAAAGGTGTGAAATCCCAGCCTGGCCTGCTGTTTCTCTCTGTAATGTAGCTACCTGTAGCCATGGAAACCGTGCGTGGACAGGACTTACGACGTGTCGGATGATTTAGATGCTCCAGAGAATCACAGTTGCCAGTAGCGTATGTAGCTGCTGCAGCTGTACGTATGGTCTGAGAAAGTTCAAAATTTGTTCGCAGAGTAAAAACAAATTCAGGTAAGAAAATATTGATGAATCCCAAATTTGTGCGTCAAATGTTCACACGCACAGTTTAAGCACAGATTTGAGTACGCACTGTTTGTGAATGAGGCCCAATAAGTGAAAGATGTGAATTAAAGTTTTTGCACACATTTTTTTGTCCTGTGTTTAGGGTTTAATAATACAAAAAAGGAATTATACAAAATAGATTCTTACTCATGCTAACATTTTAAAAAGAGTTAACGGTTTTTATTTTTGTGTGAATATATTTGAGTGCTTTAAAATCACTTTTACAGATGCTGGTTTATTTCCAAGTCATTTCTGTACCAAGTGCGTCCTAAACTCTGTTAGCCACCTCTCAAGGTGGGTTGCTGATGATAATCCTGTTGTTTGGGATCAAAACTATCCAAGATTTCTGCTAGAAGGTTTGAAAAACCCAGTTGTGGCATTTAATCCGGATTAAAGGTCGGATTGGATTACAAAATCCAGATCCAAATCTACAGGATCAAAAAACTTGTAATCTGATTTTTCTAGTTTAATCCGACTAGATTGTTTTAATTTTGTCGGATACCTTTTGAAAAACTTGCCCCAGAGGACACTATTAATGCAGAATATGTAATTTAATTAAAAGATTTCCAACATTTAACAATACAGGACAAAACTGATTTACATAATGTGGGTCTAAAAAAGGGTTTAAACCATGAAGTTATTCAATAAGCAGCCCCACACAAGACTACCATGATCTGTCACATGATCTGTCAGCCATGTTCATAGGACACTGTCCTGACCCTGAGTTGTCCCTCATTTTCAAATGCAAACCATTGCACAAGTGGACAGTTACAGATGTGCAAGTGAAGCTTGTGGAACACAGTGGAGACTATAAGTAGTTATTACAGTTGGGGAGAGGACACTGTCATAACTTTGCAGCAACAGGGAGTAGAGTAGGACCTTTAAGTCTTATTTCCTACTATTAATTTGAGCGGTTTTAACTGAGTTGCGTTCTAATTGTAGTTCATCCAAATGCGCAAGAGATGGCGGACTAGAGCACATAAAATGAAGTTATTATATATATGGCCACTAGAATGAGTCAGAGAGCAATTTTACTTCAATGCTGTAATATCATGGGATGTCCAGCAGATGGAGCCAGAACACAACCTACTTTCCCTCTCTGTACTTTGACTCTCAACCAGATGGAGACAACGCTGGCCGGTTTCTTCAAAATCATACTGGTTTATTCGTGGAAATCATATAAAAAAAAGGAGGTTAGAAAGTAGTTTCAAATGTTTTTTCTTGAATTCCTTTACTTCAGTAAAATGACTAAAAAAGTGCTGTTTTAAGGGTCTGAAACATCTAAATTTGCAGTTTTCATCAGCAAGTCTAACAGTTTTCTTCAGAATTGTGCTGAATTCTTAGTGGAAATCACAAAACAAGTTATTAGAAAACAGTTTTAAATGATTTTTCTTGAATTCATCTCTTTGGTAAAATGCCTAAAAATCACATTTTCATGGTTTAACTCAAATTTTCATCATGTCTTCTTATCTTGAATTATGTTATTTTCTTTTTTTCAGACAATGGTATGATGACTTTTTATTTTTACCTTTACATGTTTTTTACCTTTACCTTTACTTTACATCAGGCTGTGAGAACATTTTCAATATAATAATTCTTTTCTTACCATGCCATTTACAGGACCATCTACTTGGACTCCTCCTCCAGGATCCTCTTCAAAAAGCCGACAGGCCTTAATTGAACGGGACCTTAGGACCTAGAGGTCAATGAAAAACACTATGCCACAGGAGGGTAACCTGTCTCCTCCAGGTCCTGGAGCTGGGCCTCTCCTGGAACGATTTGGAGTTTAATGGTTCATCATACTTGCAAATCCACGGCACAGCCATAGGGAAGAAATTTGCCCTGGCTTATGCAAACCTCTATATGGCCTATTGGCAGGAAACGGCTTTTCAGAAGTGTAAAAACCTACCTATTTTAGATTCCTTCTGGATACCCAGGTTCTTCAACATAAACCATTCAACATCTTTAAAGACACTGGCTACAAAAGCTTGGTTCAAAGAAATGGCAGCAGCTGTGGGTAGTGACCGAAAGAATGAAGCTCGGTCATCCAGGACCAGCTCAGAGTAGAACTGCTGCTCCTCCACATCGACAGGAGCCAGATGAGGTGGCTCGGGCATCTGGTCAGGACGCCTCCTGGTGAGGTGTTCCAGGCACGTCCCACCGGGAGGAGACCCTGGGGAAGACCCAGGTTACGCTGGAGGGACTATGTCTCTCGGCAGTGGCCAGGGACAGGGAGGTCTGGGCTTCCCTGCTTAGGCTGCTTCCCTGTGACCCGACTCTGAATAAGCGAAAGATGGATGGATGTATGGATACCTCACTCTCCTTTCTTTCGTATGATCTTTTACAAAGAGTAAATATGGAACCATATCTCTCTTTATTTTCATTTAGTTTGAGATGAGACAATTCCAAAAGTGTTTCTTATATCGTTCCTATGCCTGTTCATCTCCTGTGGTGTGAACACTTAGCCTCCCACTTTACCTAGCCTTCACTGGACTTCTCAGCCTGCACAGTAGCCACACACATGAACACAGGTCCACCCATAACCCAGTGCACCTCATAACTTCTCCTAGCTGGAGAGCATCCTCAAACCCACTACACAGCACACCCTAAATTTATGAGGTTAGGTTTAGTGAGATTAACTCGATGACTCCCCCTGCCTAGTCCGCCAACTGGGCAGTTGAAATGGGGAGTCAAAGGAAGGTGCACTGGCTGGTGCACATCGACCACAACTCTCACTGTCTAGGATTATCCCCTGTGTAGCTTTGAGTCATAATTTTATGAGAGACACTCTTGTATCTGGGATCTGTTTAAGGGAATAGGTTGTTTTTTTTAGGGTTAGGTGTACCTCCACATATGGAGGCAGTACCACTGGCACCAATCCACAAAGTCCTGAGTCAGTTCTCTGTACTCCCGTCATCTCCATCTGAGATACAAAAGTGAATCAAAGCCTTATTAGATGAGTTAAATTGAGCATGTGAATTTTAATTGAAAAGGACACCTTCATCTGAGCTCTGCCATACAAACCACCTTGAGACTGAGGACCGGAGGCTGAGGACGAAAAGCTGATGTTACAAGTAAGTATTTCTGTTTCACATAAATACCTTCTAGTACAGAAAACTGCAGCCGTTTTTGATTTGTTTGAAGGGAGACATTTGATGCTTCAGCATTTTGAAGAATTAAAGAGCACGGGTTAAAACTGTATATTTATGCAGCTCTTGTCATTACACCTAATGACATTTCACATTTGAGCTACATGCTGTTTTATTTATATGTTGAATCAGTGAACCAAAAGGATCATTTTATTTAAAAATGAAAAATCATAACTGGTCTATGTATTTCCGTTCTTGCAGTGAGTATGGGGTTAAACGAAAGAGTGTTCATTGAACATCGGTGGCCCGAGGCAGAGAGGTGGCTTCTGGTGGCTGTGCTGGCTCTGGAGATGGTTATGGGAGTTGTGGGAAACATCTTAGTTCTGCTTGTCAAAATCCTGGTAAGGGTGGCTAATCTTCTTTTTAATGCTGTGGAATAACTTTCATGTTAACATTGTCAAGGAAAGAAGACAATAACAAAAGGTTTAAATTAGTTTACTATTTCTTTTATTTGATTTTAAATATTTATATTATAATCCTGGAAACACTATTCAGCATACTGAAACCATAAACATGGTCTTGGACATCATGTTTATAGATGAACATCTTATTAAGACAGTTGACACAATAATTGTTGACAATAATCGTGTGCTAATATTCATAACACAAATAAGATCACAGCACAAAGTGGACATTTGTGGGTTCTCACCCCTTATAAATGTTAGAAAAACACTATTTTATTTCAATTCAGTACATCAAGCAGCATTTAGACACATGAAGGTCACCAAACACAACAAGCCCTTACTGGATATGTTGCAAATAGAATATATTATCATATCATATTAGAATTGTACCAAAGGTTTCAGGTTAGACTTGATTTCCAGGTAGGTCTTTTTCTGGCTGCACTCCTTCAGAGGGATTTGGTCTGAAGATGGCCTCTCTGGTACAGTGACCCCGTCAGTCCTCAGCCTTTCATAACTGTAGAGCAGAGCTCAGCAAAAACATCGTCAAAGTTCTTGTAATTAAAATTCACATGGTCCATTTAACTATTCTAATAAGACAGACATTTTCATGCATCAGCTGATGCAGTGAAAAACAAAAATGCATTTACTCATACAAAATTAAACACATTTATATGTCAGTGCATGTATATATAATATATTGTACTTTGAGTTAAAATTCAATGCTAAGTCTATTCAAGGTTCATTTCCGGCGCCTTTTGGCAAACTCAAGGTAAACTGCCATGTGTCTTTTACTCAGGAGTGGCTTCCATCTGGCCACTACCATACAGGCCTGACTGGTGGATTGCTGCAGAGATGGTTGTCCTTCTGGAAGGTTCTCCTCTTTACACAGAGGAACACTGGAGCTCTGACAGAATGACCATTGGGTTCTTGGTCACCTCATTGACTAAGGCCCTTCTCCCCCAGGTGCTCAGTTTAGACGGGTGACCAGCTTTAGAAACAGTTCTGGTTCTTCCAAACTTCTTCCATTTACGGATGATGGAGGCCACTGTACTTATTGGGAACTTCAAAGCCGCAGAAATGTTTCTATACCCCTCTGTAGCTCAGATTTGTGTCTTGAGTCAATCTTGTCTGGGACATCTAGAGACAATTCCTTTGACTTAATGCTTGGTTTGGGTCAACTGTGGGACCTTATAGACAGGATTGCACCTTTCCAGATCATATTTAATCAACTGCATTTCCCACAGGTAAATCAAGCTGTAGAGACATTTCAGTGATGATCAGTGGAAACGGAATGAGCCTGAGCTTAATTTCAGCCTCATGGCAAAGGCTGTGAATACTTATGTACATGTAATTTCTTAGTTGTTGTTTTTAATTATTATTTTCAGTACATTTGCAAAAATCTAAAAGACCTTTTTCGCATTGTCATTATGAGCTAATGTGTGTAGAGTTTGAGGAAACAGGCTCTGAGGAGTGTGTATAATCATGCTACAGTCTACTATAAGCTGTATTGAAGTGGTGACTTTTTAAAATGCAAAAAATAATAATAATAAAAAAGACTTAACGCTGTACAAGTAATTATAGTCCAGTCACATAGTCACCAGTCAAGGAATAGCATATGTAATGTGTGTTTCTGCAGTACTATTACCAATCACTGGAGGCCGAGACTAAGTTAGGGTGGGGAGCTGTCCTTGATACTTTTTTGCTCTGCTGGGGCAGCAGGAGGTGTAAATGTCCATCAGGGAGGGGAGAAGGAAGCCAATAATCCTCTGCACTGTCTTCACTACTCTCTAAAGCCTCTCCCTGTCTGTGTTGGTGCAGCTGCCATACCATACTCTGATACGGTACATCAGTAAGCTCTCAATGGATCAGTAAGATGAACATTTCAGCCTTCTCAGCTGTTAGCTCCTCCTTTCATTGATAATGATGGAAGCTGTGCATAAGAGCCTCTAACTCTCCACACTTATAGATGGTGCACGAAGAAATCTGGCTGTCATGGCAGCCAGATTTCTTGAGGTGGTTGCAGTCTGAGATGGCTGATTTTTCCAGTACAGCAGTGGATTGTCTGAACGCAGTTTAGTTGCCTCACCAATGTAGGCCTTCACCTACACTTGTGCTTAGTGACACAGATGTGCTTTCCTCCAGGGTTTCATCAAAGATGCTCCCAAACTGCTCTCTGAAGCAACTCTTGCTTGCAACTTCTATCCATGGAGGGTTTTTTTTGGTGGAGGCTGAAGAGGCGCTGCCTACTCAGTGTGAGACTCATTCTCTGGACTTTGTCCCTTCTTACATCTTTTTGACTTCTACCATTAATGCATCTTGTCCTTCCAGAATCATAATTACTCTATTAATCCCCGGGAGGAAATTTAAAAACCCTCCCGGGAACACAAGGATGCAGTCCAACAGCACACACTCCTTCAGTTGATGTTTGCTGGGTCACACCACTGATCACTAACAAGAATGGCAAGCAGCTTCCTTGAAAATTCGTAATTGGTGAAATACAAAGACCCATAAAAAACAAAAGGGAGGATATATATATATATATATATATGTATACATACATACACATATACATATATATATAAAGTATAATTATGTTATGAATAAATTTGCCTCATACAATGTTTAATTTGTGCACTTTTCCATATAAGTTTTTTCTTTAGGACATTTTTTTCAAAATGTCATAGGCTGACATGACTACAAAAAATGTGGGCCATATGAGACTGAGCATAAACAGTACATGTTACTGAACTGACAGACATGCAGAGAGAACTATATTAAAGTTCAGCAAATAACCTACTTGTCTTTGTATCTTGGATCCAGCAGAGTAGCAACTGAGTTGTGAGGTCCAAAATGACTGTTCACAGCCTCAAGAAGGGTGTTTTTCATGGTCTTGATTCCTTTGTTGGCCTCATTCTCTTGACAAAGGATGCATTTCAGGACATTGATGATAAGGATCACATCAGGTGCACATGCAGATGAAGAGCTCACCTCCCTTGTCAACTCTTCAAAAGGTCCAAAAGCAGTGACATTCTTTTCCAATAGCTCCCATTGGCCTGCAGTCAGCATGGCAGGCAGATCATATGTCCACAGGGCTCCTTTCTGTTCAAGAAGACTGCGTCATATAAAATGTGCTGTTCCACCTCATTTGCATATCTTGTTTCAGTCACTTGGGTTGCATGTTTAGCTTCACTTGAATGTCCTCTAAATGTGAGTATGCCAGTGGCAAGTGCTTGGAGTGGCCAACTATTGGTTGGTTGTCCAGCACAATAAATTAAATAACTTTCTCCATTATCAGCCTTGCTTTGGTACAGTCTGCATGTCAATGAAATTCTGTAACATTTGCTGTTGTGGCTTACTTCTCTGCTTGACACTGGTTGCCTGCACAAAGTCTGGATATTCTTTTCCATGGTGTTTTTTCTTCTTTATGAAGTTTGTGGTGCTGAATCATTCCACACTGCTGACATGACCATGCCGCTACTACAGAGGTGGCATGCAGCAGCCCGCTTGTTTACCATCACAGCTTGTCGTTTATAACAATTGAGGCCTCAGTGTCGGATCAGACAGCTCATGATTTTAAAAAGTATTTCCAATAGTTAAATCTTAGTCATACTTAGTGTTAGCTTGGCCTATCTCTAGTATGAAAGACACACACACACACTTACCAAGGATGGAGGTCTCGAGACCAGTCCCATCCTGTTTTATCCTGGTCTTGGTCTCGGATCGTTATGCCTCGGTATTGGTCTTGGTCTTGTTGACAAATTGGATTAAGACTGGCTCGAGACTCTAGTTTTGTAAAAATAAATAAATAAAATGATAATACTACAATGTAAGTCCCCTTGATCTCACCTGCAGATGCACATCACTCTGAATGTGAATTAAAAACATCAGTGATCAGACACCGCTGGATCCTGCCATCTCAGACAAAATACGATGTTATTATTGCTTACTGCAAGAATGTTTACAACACCACAGCATTTGGTCCTCTTTTTTTCTTTAAAAAAAAAAAAAAAAGCAACTGGGAGTCTGGCATTTGGGTAGATGCCAGAGGGGCCGTGGCTTCTTGTGGGCCACCTGACCACACAGTGCGGCATGATTGTGAGGCCCCATCAGTTGACATGGCAACCCAGAAATCGCATCATCACGGCCCACTATTAGGCGCCCATAACTATGCAGAAAACTGTTATTCCAAACTAATTATTCCAAATCACATTACAGACTTGCATTTGAAGCAAGCAGTATTCATACCTGAGGGGAAAGTAAGCCGGTCCGGTACTGCGGACCACCAAAGGATTTATTTGCAGTAGGCAGTAGGCTACCAGGAGTAGGCTATAAAGCCCACTTTCAGAACCAGTCAGGGCCACTCTGTGGGTCAGAAAATAAATCTGCTAGCAATATGCAGTCTTGAAAACTACTTTGTCCATTTAAAGAGTCTTTTCCAAACGCTTATTGAGTGTTGTTAAAAGGAAAGGTGATAAAAAAACACAGTGGTAAACATGCCCCTGTCCCAGCTTTTTTGGATATGGGTATGCATCAATTCAAAATGAGTGAATATTTGCAAAAAATGACACAGTGTATCAGTTTTAACATTAAATACAGTATATTGTCTTTGTAGTGTATTCAATTGACTAGGTTGAAATATATTTGCAAATTATTGTATTTTATTTACGTTTTACACAACGTCAGAACTTCATTGGTATTGAGGTTTTAAAAGACAAGCTGATTTGAAACAATTTTCTCAAGAATTTTGTAAATTAAAGGAATATTGGAAATGGGCCTCTAGCTGGCTATGTAGTCAGAATAACCCTAACCCAATCTTAAAATCTGGTGCATTGACAAGATCCAGGATTACAGAATCCTTTAAAAAAAACTTAGTTGTTTCTCACTCAAAGCTGTTCACTGGATCATATTCCTTCTGAGGTTAATTCACAAATAAATATTTATATACACACACTTCTTCTTGGTTGTACATTTTTCTGTGTTTAACATTTACATTCATTGTTGCCTGGGCAGCACGTTGGCTTGGTGGTCAGCACTGTTGCCTCACAGCAAGAAGGTTCCTGGTTCCAGCCTCCACAGGGGCCTTTCTGTGTGAAGTTTGCATGTTCTCCCCGTGCTTGCGTGGGTTCTCACCGGGTACTCCGGCTTCCTCCCACAGTCCAAATACATGCATGTTAGGTTAATTGGTGTTCCAAAATTGTGAATGGTTGTGTATCTACATGTGGCCCTGCGATGGACTGGCGACCTATCCAGGGTGTACCCCTGCCTTTCGTCCGAAGTGAGCTGGGATGGGGTCCAGCAGACCCCCGTGACCCTGCACAGGAAATAGCGGGTATAGATAATGGATGCAGCTCTCCACCATTCTTCCCTAACCCCCCTACCTCTTCAAGGCCGTGCTCTGCAACTGTCTCAAACGTACAGTGACAACTGAGGTTGTCCTCACTGATATTGAATCCACTTTGACAGAAATTGGACAGTTTTTCCTTGACAGTGACAACTTTTCAGCTTGCCCCCCCCCTCAGGTTAAGAGTCTGGGTGTGTCATCCTTGACAGCACATATTTCAATCTCATATCGTTCTGACTCCAACTGAAATACAACTTATACACTTAAAAAGACGCTATACATTTATGTACACAAACTATCTTGGCCCTAAAATCCAAAAGTAAGGAAACTAACTGTGGTAGGTTGGACTTAAGTAAGACTGAAGGTGTAATGTAGCATTGATAATTCATAGTATATGCTTTAAATTACAGTGAAACCAAGCAGGGAAACTTTTGACCCCAGAAGACTAAAGGTAATCGAGTGGCCATGACAAGAGTTGAATATGTTTAAAAAGTTACATTTTCCTAGTATGTGCTTATGTTATAACATGAATACCTTTTCTTTTTTGTGTTTTATTCTCAGTGCAGAGGTCAGTTCTCCTGTCATTACTGGCTTCCTTTCCTCAGTCTCACCTTATCAGATTTAGGTACAACTATCACCAATATCACTGAATTATATATTTCAGTTCATTTTCTCATAAACCTTCTATTTCTCAGTTCACATCATTTCCTTAACAAGTCCAGAGTCTTGAACAGTTTTTAACACAATCTGAAGCAGATAACAGTGATTGTGTTTGCCTAGGCTGCTCACTCCTCATCATCTCTGGCTCCATGCTGGCCATTCTGACTGAAGGACAGAAGTCACCATGGTGTGAGGTGGTCAGCCTGCTGAAGTTTGCCTTCATCACGTCATCTATAGGGAGCATAGGTATGGTATAGCTCTCTGCACATTTCACACACTACTTGTTCTCAAGACAAATTCAGGAAACTCTAGCAACAGTGTAATAGATAATAATCGATCTATCCATCCACCAACTTCTGCTTCTCTGAGTTCACAGGGGACTGACCTAAAGAGAGGTCCAGATCAGATCCCCCTCTAACCAAGCAACTTTTGAACAGAATTGTGAGAAAGGGCAGACTTGACTGAGTCTAAATCTCCACCCAAGCTCCATCTCCCAGAAGATAGAGGACTTACTGCCAGCAATGCAGACCGAGCTCCCACTCTAGCTTCGGTTCTGCAGGGATGGTCTTAGGCGATGAACTCAGTATCCAATACACATTATCAAAGACTTGAGATAGCCCATGAGTAAAGCTCAAAGCTTAGGTCATTTCCACATATGTTGATGCCTCTGGTGTGGCCTTGGTGTGCACCAAATTACATTGTTTACTCTTTCAGGTAGTTCATTTCGTGTTCACATAATCTCGGCATTTGGCCTAGCTGAAACGCTGCAACACTAGCCATGTGACAATGGTCAGTGCTGTCACTGGTCACGAGAGATGTCTATAGCATCGTGTTTGCTTGAAAACTGGTCTGACGTGAAGACCTGGAAGTCCTTTGTCCTTGACTGCTAGGGCTGCGTACTAGCTAGAACACAAAGCATTTGTCATGATATCTTGTAAATCTAACTTTTAATTTCCGTGAGTTGTGTAGAGGGAACAAAATCTTTTTTTTTTTTTTTTTTTAAATCAAACCTGTAATTGGATGAATGAGATTTGTCTTTTTTACTTTTTTAGCTATCCTCTGTGTGCAGCGGGTGGTGGGAATCACCTCCACCAGAAACGGACTCTTTGGTGTCATGGTAACAGCATGTTTGATCTCCTGGGTGACAGGGCTGGTGTTCGGGAGCGTCCCCATTGTCTTTTCATGGATCAGGTATTTTACTTCCTCTAAAGCTGTAGTTTGTGATCTATGAAAAGTGGCTTTATTGTTTGATGAATCTTTATATGATCGTACATTTATTACCCAGTTTTTTTAGTAAGACACAGACAGGAAGTACAATGATAATTTTGGAGGTTTACCAATTAATGGCTGGCATCAGCTACAGAAAGACATAAAATAAAACACAATGTTGAGAACAAAATGACTCAACAAGCAAAAGTCAGAATTTCTTTAGATTAAATTTTAATGTAACTGCACATGTTACAGTACAAAGAAATGCAATTTCAGTCTGCATCTAACCATAGGTACATCTGAAGTTGAGAAAAATACTTAGATATACAAAAGGTGGTTATGAATAATTAGCTATATACATTATGTGTAGATAGTTGTGAATAGTTTAAGAATGTCAAGTCAAGCATGTCAAGTTAAATTTTTCTTAAAAAACAAACAAAAAAAGACTCAGTTGAACAAAGTGCTGTACAGGATTTTTAAAAATCCCTATAAAAATAAGTAAATACATCTAAAAACAAATGGTAGAAACAGCACTATAATGAAATAGATAAAACAAATGAATATATTAAATGAAACTATTAAATATAATGTTTATATAAATTGTATATAACTCTTAAGACTTCTATAAACAATTGTTATGAAAAGTACAGTCTGTATGTACAGTATTTACACGTGACCTCATATTTAAATGTGTGAGGAGAATTTCCTCACATTTGCAGTGATAATTTGGAAGTTTTCTTATATTTTGGTTTAAGCAAACGATCTTCTTGCATTTTCTTAAACACAAACACTGGAGAGTGTGGATTTCATTAAAACTTTGATAAAACAACATGCCTGGGAGTGCCAAAGATATTTGCAAAGTGCTTTATATCTAATTTACGTGTTCTTTCGCTTTCAGATATGATCCTGCAGAGATGCTTTGTGCTGTCTTCTGGGAGAGCAGCTACTTAGATATGATGGTTTACATCCTTTGTGCTTTCTGCATCTGCATCTTTCTTCCCTTCTTGCTCATCTTCGTCTGCTCTGTGATGAGCGTCGCCACCTGCTGGTCCAGCAGCAGGTACATCATGAATGGGAGCTGTCGTGATGGTTTGGTTTTAGAGCAGACACAAAGGCACTGATGTTTGACGGAACAATGACAAAGAGGACTTGTAGGTCTTGAAGACAGAATATATATTTGTCTTATTGTTTTCTAGAACAGACTATTAATAGATTTTTCAAAATTGTTCAGTCATCAAATATGCAATTTGGAAAAACTGAAACTAACAAAAACAGCAGCATATATATATATATATAAATGACAAAAATATTCAAAAATAAGAGTGTCAAAATAAAAATCTGTGAATCAATCATTGGCTCTTTCAAAAAGCAAAGGCCCTAAGAGCTAAGAGGTAGCCAGCTTATCCTACCCAGACCAGCAGCTGGGTTCAGGTTCAGGTTCCATTGTCTACAGATGTAGTGCACCTGTGGAATCTTACCTCAGTGATGTAGGTAAGCCCCTAGGTTCCTGCCGCCTCTGGAAGAAAGTCTTCATAACAGCCATTTCCAACCATCTGTCCTTCTGCATTCCTGTCCTGGATATTACGAAGTTCAAAAAATTGAACAACAGAAGAGACAAAAACCATTAAAGCAGTTTATTTTATTATACCTGTGTGTGTGTGTTCAAGGATAGGGATGGGGGGGTTCATCCCTGACATAAATTAAATAAATGTCTGGTACGTTCTATAATGACAACTAGATTTTTATACAATAAGTAGGCCGACTATCCTGCAAAAGGAGTCTTCTTTGCTTCTGGACAATGCCATTGTTTTTCCAACTTTCATTTGTTCTTCTCTTCTTATCACAGTGATGACCAATCAGATCTGTCTGAGGTGGCTCCTCTGTTAGTGACTTCTTACATCATCTGCTACACTCCCTTTGTTGTGTCTGAGGTACATACAAAAACAAAAGAACAAGTGATTGTATCTGTACGGAAACAAAAGTTCAAGAGCAACCTCATGTTTCAGTTCCATTCAAGTCTTTTTCAGGGTACTATCATTCAGTACGTTTCAGATATAACTAAGTGCAACTTAAACCACAACATTCCCGGTTTAACCCTGCAGCATGTACCAACTACTAGGGTCAGGACATAATAACAGTTAGTTAGGTTCTCGTTGTTGTTTTATTACAAACACAGAAAGCCACATTCACATGGACACATTGGTCCACTTGGTGACATTGGGCCTCATTCACAAATATGTGCGTGGAAATGATCCTATTTCCCGCAAAAAATAAGTGCGTGGACAAAATCACCATGGGATTCATGACACCTGCCAGTTTTGTTCTTACCAACGTGCACACGTTTGTGAATCAGACTTGTCCTAAATTCACAGGTGTGCACTCACAATTTGTGATTAGCATACTACCACACCCCCATTTTTTCAAATAAGGAAACCACCTGACTCGAGCAAATTCAGGAATGAATGAAGCGGTTACCGAGGTAACGCGAACATTTCAAAGTTTGTTAGAAGCGATGGCGCCAAAAATAAAAAAAATAAAATAAACAAATACAAATGCTTGGATGCATTAATAACTGGGGCTGTTAACGTAGACTCCCCAGAGAACCACTGTAGCCCAGATGGAAAAAAGTGAAAATAAAAGTTGATGCCAAGACAAAAAAAATAAAACATTCCCACTGTACTGTTTTGCAAAATAAACTAATCGTGGGTGCTTCGCGGCCAGCAGGGACAATGTTAAGGATATGGCACAGATCATCTGCACGTTGGAGTTTTTTTCTGTTCACGTATTGCATTGAGTTAATCGATGGAGCTGCGATTAGAGCTGTAATCGGGTCTTAAATGTTGGGCCTGACCTGTTTCGAGCCCGAAAAAATTCGGCCCGATATTTTATATGCACGCACGCAGTTCTTTTGCCTTTTGCCAAGAACGAATCATTTATAGCCGTCATGTCGCATCTTTTGCATTTCACATAATCAACTGACTCATTATTTTTATTATGTGCACGGTCAAAACATGTCCACACCTGAGTTTTGAAATCCCAGCCTGGCCTGCTATTTCTCTCTGTAATGTAGCTACCTGTAGCCATGGAAACCGAGCATGGACAGGAGTTACATGAGAATGACGTGTCGGATGATTTAGATGCTCCAGAGTATCACAGAGCTGCAGTAGGCTACATACACCATTGGAAATCTGAAACGGTTGATAAGCAATTTACCATTTTCCTTAAAAATGATTTTAGTTATTTAGAAAAATGTTAATTAAATCTCTTTAATGAATGTGGTTTTATATGTTCTGCGTGTACTTACAAGCTCTGTATTTGCTTCTTCTGAGTCAGCTCCACTTTCCTCATTCGTGCGTACGTATGGTCTGAGGAAGTTCTAAATTTGGTCGCAGTTCATAAGAAAAAATGCAGGTAACAAAATATTGATGAATCCCGAATTTGTGCGTCAAACATTCGCACGCACAGTTTAAGCACAGGTTTGTGAGTACGCACTGTTTGTGAATGAGGCCCAATGTGCTTCTTCTTCTGCTACTACTTCTTTCAAATATGATAGATTCCTGTAATTTTAGTAAGTATAAAGTCTGATTTTTGCTTCTACGCGGGAATTAGCTACATAGCTTACTTATAAGACCTACATGGTTTGCTGGCGTTCATGCTTGTCTGTTTTTCACTTGTGGTGCTCTGCTGCTGGTGTAGATCCTTCATACAGGTCATCAAGATTTGAATCAAAGCAACTTGACTTATTTTTCGTTGTTCAATAAAGCCTTGTGGATGAAAGATGTGATGTCTTCATGTAGGAAGAAAAAGAAGGACAGTTCACTTGATTCAAATCATAAAAGTGTTGCTCTGCTGTTACACCACCAAACACCAGGTGGTGGAGGCTCTCAGACATGACAACGGGGCAAATGAAGCAGATCTGATGTGCTGAGCTGATTAATGTTGACGATCAGACATTTTTACTAACTTTCCTACAAGCTAGCTTTATACCTGACTCCAAAACAACAAATAAGTAGTATCAGGAAATCTGAAAAATAGGAATGTTGCTACAAACAGGGTCTGTGTTGACCCAGTGCATCCTAAATCTAAGCATATGAGGTGGATGTCAGGGTACAGTGTAATTTACGGTGTGCACACCTCAACACTGAGGCATAAACAAAGTTTAACAAGATATATGCTGTTACAGTCATCATGTATATGGAGGAAGCAAACAGAAGGAAAGTCGGCGCTGCACAAAGGAACCTGAACAGCCGACCGGTTTATAACAACATAATTACAATGTAAAGTGTAAAGCCCACTTACAACATAGTTGATGTTTATTTAATCTCTGAATAGATGTGTTGCAGAAGCATTAATAAGGATTAAGACTGCTGACAGACAGGGTCATATGACAGTACAACTGTTCAGTTAATCTGCTAAACAATAGATCATTTGGGGAATTTCTATTAATTTGCTGCGACAGTTTATCACTGAAGAGGGCTGCAGCGATTAAATCATTTATTTTATTATTTACAGTTTTTTTTAAATCAATAATACAAATGATGACAATTTTATGGTCTCATAATATAACATGAACAAAAATATGCATATTGTATCTGACAAACCAAAGCACCTCACTGTTTCTCTTTCCTCGTTCTCTCATCAGCTGATCCTTCTAGGTAGGATGGACCTGGCACCAGCACCTAATTGGTTGAGGACATTATCCTCAGTGATGTCATACATGGACTGTGGTCTGAATCCTCTAATCTACTGCTGGAACCAGAACTTTCGGGAGGTTGGCCTGGCTCTGCTGTGGACTAAAAAGAAACCCGTATCAGAGCCAGTCCTCACTGCCATCACTAAAAACAACTTGTAAACATTGTTAACCAAAATTCAGCTTTAGAATTTCATCATTTTTAATGTCTTATTTTCATCTTACCATGTTGTTTCTTTTGTCTTAAAATGTTTTTAACTTAATCAAACTTTAAAAATCCATAAATATGTTGTCTCCAACAGGTCTGATGTATATAAAGGAAAAATAAAACGGACACCATAAAACTCATCAATAATTCTGTAGTTTGAACAAAATCGAAAGAGTCTCTTACAATGATCTCAAATATATAGATTTATCTATATATAACTAAGGCAATATCTCATTGATTGTGTTTACCTGACACACCATATTCCTAAAAAATGCAGAATTAAAAATAATTCATTTGAACTTAATAGAATTGTAAACCTGTTTCCTTCCGAATAATCAAAAGTTCACAGCTGCTTGGTTTGACCACTTGACAGAGTACTGCAAGTTCATCAAAACAAATATGATGCAAATTTTTGTTGCTTTTTATGTGTGAAACTTTCTTTTCGGCTGCTCCTTTTCTGGCCACAGTTTTATAATGGATGCCCTTCGTGACCCAAGTGGGATTCGAACCCGGACCTCATGTGTAGTAGGTGACAGCTCTAGCCAGAAAAAAGAGGAACTGCAGCCTCTAGTAGTCAATGGAAGAAATGGTGCCTCTAGTGGTCGGTAGAGGAACTGCAGCCTCTAGTGGTCGGTAGAGAAACTGCAGACTCTAGTGATTGGTAGAGGAACTGCAGCCACTAGTGACCACTGGAGGAACTGCGGCCTCTAGTAGTCAACGGAGGAACTGCAGTCTCTAGTCGTCAGGAGAGGAACTGCAGCCTCCAGTGGTCAGTAGAAGAACTGCAGCCTCTAGTGGTCAGTAGAGAAACTGCAGCCTCTAGGGGTCAGCGGAGGAACTGCAGCCTCCAGGGGTCAGTTGAGGAACTCCCATCCTCTAATGGTCAGTAGAGGAACTGCAGCCTCTAGGGGTCAGCGGAGGAACTGCGGCCTCCAGGGGTCAGTTGAGGAACTTCAGCCTCCAGTGGTCAGTAGGGAAACTGCAGCTTCTAGGGGTCAGCGGAAGAACTGCAGCCTCTAGGGGTCAGTGGAGGAACTGCAGCCTCCAGTGGTCAGTAGAAGAACTGCAGTCTGTAGTAGTCAGTAGAGAAACTGCAGCCTCCAGTGGTCAGTGGAGGAACTGCAGCCTCTAGTGGTCAGTAGAGGAACCGCAGCCTCTGGGGGTCAGTGGAGGAACTGTAGCCTCTTGTGGTCAGTGAAGAAACTGAAGCCTCTAGGGGTCAGTGGAGGAACTGCAGCCTCCAGTGGTCAGTAGAAGAACTGCAGCCTCTAGGGGTGAGTTGAGGAACCCCCATCCTCTAATGATCAGTTGAGGAACTGCAGCCTCTGGGGGTCAGTGGAGGAACTGCAGCCTCTTGTGGTCAGTAGAGAAACTGCAGCCTCTAGGGGTCAGTGGAGGAACTGCAGCCTCTAGGGGTCAGTGGAGGAACTGCAGCCTCTAGTGGTCAGTGGAGGAACTGCAGCCTCCAGCAGCCTGTAGAAACTGCAACTTTTGATTGTTCAGCTGAGGCTTCAACCTGGAAATTAGATGTTTCTTTTTGGTACCAACAGATTCAAGGAAGCTGCCTCTGAACACCATTTTAAAGACTTACAACCGCTTAAAGAAAGGTCATGTGATGTAGGAGGAGCCACAACCAGACCAGTGTCAACAAAGAAACTCCAAAATGGCTGCAATGGAGCAGAAAGACTGGTGAATAAAAACTTTTTGATCCAAAGTGTTATTCTTGTTGTGAAACGGTCACCCTTGTATGAGTCAGCACATGAAGCCCCCCTACCCCCACCCTACCCCCGTGATTGGCTCTGCACCAGTGGAAATGATGGATGCAGGTCACAGTACATTTACATCTGTAGTTTCCATAAAAATCTTTTTTAAAAAGACAGTTTAATGTGTTCGTGACTCCCTCACATCCCATCAGTCTGACTCACAAAGCAACAGAAATCCTCCTGGACCGACGCCATGGCATTGTACGGAAACGGGTGTCACTTTTTAAAATGTGAAGAAATTAGTAACTTTAGAAGATAGAACCATCTTTATTTTATGTCAAATTCTAAACAGACAAGGAGAATAATAGAGGACGTTTTTGCCGTGACTGGACAGCTTGTCATCTCTTACCTCCACGTCTGTAATGCTTGAATCTACATGCTGGAGACGTCCACTCTAGTCTGTTCCACGCCAACCTGGCTGTCCACTCTGCAGCACACTGCCAGTGTAGTATTCTGTCTAACTGTGACTGAGTTGGCAGAGTGTTGGAGAGGTTCCCCTGATATTTCTTTGTCCGTTGACACTTCTTTGCTGTGCAGATGGACACGTTTGGACCTGGCTGCCTGAAGAGGTTTGACTGTGTTCATACCAGCGGGGAGCATCACTGTCTGCCAGGTTGGACGGGGAAGTGATGACGTCCTGCTGTCTCTGCCAGCTTGGCTTTGGTATTACATATAAGATCCAAAAGGATGGAGTGAGCCACAGGTTCTGGACCAGCCTCCCTCTCTTTTAATGGCCATTGCACTGTTGTAATACTTAGCGCTAGCTATCTATTCTAAATAAAATTGTACAACACAACTTTAAATTATTGACCAGTCTGCCTGTTGTTGCC
>JBAMYA010048965.1:0-33711 GCA_037176975.1 Arrhamphus sclerolepis | reverse complement strand
GAAGTGTGCTGATCCTCCTTGACAGATTTTTGTGCATATTTTATGGTTCAGATTAAATTATTTCTTGACTCTCCTCCTAATCAGAAACACAGGACATCGGCTCCAGTGACATGTCTGTTGGTGAAATTCCTCCATGACTTTACAGGAATGTAATTTTCTCTAATTTCACTGCTTTTATGTGACAACAGCCATGACAGCTAAGAGCACACCTTTGTCTTCCCAGCCAAGAAAGAGTATTGTCTTCCTCTTTTTGATTAATCTGCACAATATACTGAATCTCATTTCTTTCTGTCTAGTGACTCAGAACCAGAGATGGAGTCTCGCATCGCCGTCTCACATAGACCATACATTACTTTCCACCCGTGAACAGCAGTTAACAGCAATGATTAAGAACACGCTTCTCTTTACCAACCTCTAACAACAAAAGTAAAACTGAAAAGAGACAAATAAGCACCTTTGTCACTGAAGGGGCTCCCAACAATGACAGTCAACCAAGGTAATGCAGCTGTGGCTGTGTCATTTAGGCCATACAGGAGGCCTGTATGGGGGTAAGTAGAATTACATGAGCTATATCATTTACCTACAGGTACCTGAGTGTAATGGGGCACTAGTCACTATGTTATTTAGTTAAAGTGCTGTACAGTAGGCAGGCAGTAAGTGTAGGCTTCTGTGTCAGACAGTAATTGATGTTTGGATACAGGCTGAAAGAAGCCAAGCAACAGTGTGAAGCTTATATCCAGTCTGGTTTTAGTCTGGTTTTAAGTGAACATACGCTAAAGTCTCCACTTGATGCTATATATTTCTAATAAACTAAAAATATCAGTCCCCCCTTTTCAGAAAGGGGTCTCATCACTCTATCCCAGGTGTGGTCACTTGTGATGCAGACACTCAAACATTAAATAATCAATAATAAAATGACATTTAAAATAGAGGACATTTTTTCTCTGCATTTCCTGTTTGATAAAAAGAAGACGTGGTAATAAGATCAATTTTTTAAAACAAATGCAAAGTAGGACAGTTTAAGTTGTAAATGTGCAAACAGCTGGGGTCCTTAGCTAGGCTACGCTTTATGAACTGGTATTACACTGATTTTGAATGGTGAACTCAACTGGAATTACTTGGATTGTGAGTTGGAATAACTCCCGTGAGCATTTTCAGGTGCACTCACCCCACCACGCGGTTTATTACAATTTCCCCACCTTCTTGTTGGTCTGTTTAAAGAGCAAGAGGTTCAAGCCTTCAGCTTACTGCCACGATAAAAGCTCCCAACTCCTCCCCAAGCTTCACCTATAGGCACCTGGAGTAACATATTTTACCCCCCCACAGTATCTTTATGTAGGGCTCAAACTGGTGATTTATGAGGTACTGCGCAGCAAGTGGTTTAAGCTAGTGGACCATGAATGGAGGCTCGTAGTGCTTCTGCAGCGGTTGCAAGTTTGACTGCGAGCCTGCATCCTTTTGCTGAATGTCTTCCCCATTCTCTGTTTCCTGTCTTCTCTCCACTGAAAATAAATGTCCATAGAGCCACAAAAATAAAAAGTGGGGATTCATTAGATTAGAGCCTAGGAGCTAAAATTCAATTGCTGTGTGATTAGAAGTATTTAAGATCCTTACTGCAAGCCTTATCTGACTGAAATTGGATTGTGAAAACAAATGGATTGAATTAAGGTGAATTGTACTGAATTGTAATATATTTATTTATATCATATTGTAATATAGTTTACACCTATAGATTTCAATTCATAAACTTGGAATGCTTTTAGTGTAAAGTGCCTTTAGATGACTTTGTTGTGAATGGCTGCTATACAAATAAAAGTGAATTAAATTGAACAACAAATAATTTTATATAGTAAATGTATACTTTCATGTATGAATGACATCAAATATAGAGATGATATGAGGGAATGTTTGTGTTATCAGGTGATCTCTACTTTATATACAAGTGCAATATCTGATGTTCATATGTTAACATAATCAGTAGCTTTCCATAAATGCGCATCACACTTCTAGTCGACACACGTCCCACATCTGGCAGGACAGCGTCTTCACCTACCACACTGAGCTGCACCTAGACCTTTACTTTACACGCTGAGCATTATTAGTGATGTTTCAGCTATGAAAATGCTCCATGTGCATATTACACAAAACATGTTATCAAAAACCAACCAAGCTTAGCTTCTCTCCCATTTCTGTGGAGAAGTTCCCATTCATCTTCTGAAGTACAGTGCAGAGCGTTGAACCCTAGAATCCGTATGTCAGTCGTAATAACACACAGAAGACATGCTTATGCAGTATCTGGGTGCATCCTTTAATCATTCTTTTTTTCTCTCTATTTGATATACTAGTTTGGTCATTTTGGAGTGCAAAACTAACGGAAGGCATGGTTTTATTTTGAGCATTGATGTTTTCATATTTCTGTTTTAATGCATTCCTTAGCAACCCATAAACACATCTGCATGTAGATCTTGGAACACAGGTGATGGAATAACTCTCAGGTCAACTTACTTCATCTTGGAAACTGCAGTTACAGTCTCCTATAAAACTGGCAGCTTTTTTTTTTTGTTTTATATTTATATTTTTGCTTGGAAAATCACTTGGTGCAAGAAAGATATTATAAAATGCGTTGCACATAATGGAATTTCTCAGTACGTAATCAAATGGATACCTCCACCACAAAGATACGGTGGAGATATGGCCAAAAAAAACAGATAGATCTTTACACTAGGCAGTAAAAACTGAAGAAGGTGAACTGCCTTCAAGACCAAGAAAAATGTCAATTTCATTAAATTCAATAAAATTCAGTTCATTTGTATAGTGCATGAACAACAAAAGGCACCTCAACGAGTTTAGACAGACGGCGCCTTGAGATATTTCATGTCTATTGCCTATTTAAGTCTACTGCCTTCTGCAGGAGCTTTTGAGGATCCTCCAAGAGAAGTACTTTCCATCACATTTACCAAATTTGGTAACTTCTTTCTCCAAACAGACCATAACAGAAAACTCAAGCCTTCAAGACACCAGTTCACATGCCAATAGATCAGAGTGCGATAGCCACTTCCACCACTTATCATGATTGTCTGGTTTAGATTTTTCACTCGTGTTGTCCTTGTAAGACTGTTGTAAATATTTAAAGACGATCTTTTTTTTATTTGTTCTGATCTTTGCATAAACTAGAATCATGAAAAACTATTTTAAAACAAATTCTGTGCTATTGTAATGATGTTACTTTCAAGATGCCCTACAGCACCGGGGGTTTTAAAGCGAAGCTTTTATAATCCGTTTTACTGTCAAAGAACTTCTGTCTTTGTAACACATAAAAAAAAGCTTCCTTGGTTATAATTTGCAGCGTTCACCCCTTTGACCTAAAAGTGTTCTCGACATATTTTTAGAGGCTTGTCAATGTGTAAGAATTTTTGCAAAGCCAGCAGGCTTATGATATACACAAAACACCCACAAACACTTGTCTTAAGTGTCACTTTGAGTTGCAGCCATAAATCAAAAGAGCCAGCGTTTCGTTTTGTTCCTACTAAAACACAACAGCTGGAAGGTAGAAGAATTATCTGTGAAATGGAGCATGACATGTTTCGATAATATACTGTCTCTCATCAATGACGAGATCACCTATCATTCTGCCAACCTTCGTCTAAATATCTGAAAGTTACATTTCTCTGATGGAGACGAAATTGGAAGGAATTTAAATTGCAGGCCGGGGGGGTGGGGGTGGAGTTGGGGGGTATGTTCTTTAAGTTAAGGTTAGATAAACCACAATGCTTTATTTAACTGAAACCTCAAATGAAGCAAATGTGCTTATCTTAAGCTTTACGATCATTTGTGTTTCTGTGCGTTTGCCAATTTAGGCTTCCAATTATCAGTCTGCTTAACAAATGTAAGATAAGACTAAATATGTACTCATCATGATGTGCTGTCATGTTGTCAGATACGTCAGATTAATGTGGTCTAATCTTATGTTTCCCCAGTGTTATGATTCATGGATAAGACTCTAAAAGTAGATGATGTTGTGCTCATAAGAACCTCATGAGGATGTTGAATAGCTAAGACATGTTCTGCATTTATTTCAGTTTAGATTAAAGCTGAGTGAGGTAGATATCTACATTTAAAGTTATACATTATCTTCTTTTACTGTTGTCCTACTGGTCTCACTTGCGTGTTCAAGAATCTTTCTGCACAAATTCATCATTTTACACATCAATACTATTGAAGAGAGTTTCCTTTTCCCATAGAAACTGTGCTTTATTGCATTTCAAAGAGCCCTTTTCTAGAGTCCTTTCTCCTTTTTTTTATTTTCAGAGTGAGCGCTTTGTTTCTACCCCAAGGGGACTCTCTATTAAGCAACTGTATGTCAATATGATTTAAGTGTGCAGTGTCTAGTTAAATGTATGTAACACTAGACCCCAGCATTAAAAAAAGGTACAAAAACCTTAAAATATATGTACAAAAACTGAAAATAAAATCATTAAAGTGTCGGTAAAAAATGTCCTTATGTAACAGTTTTAAAAATCTGCCAATAAAACCTTAAAACTCATAAAAATGACATAAGCATGAAGGTCAGGATTTTTCAAGGCAATATTAGACGGATGTGACATGACTGGTCTACCACCCACGGGGTGGCTGTTATGTCACTTCAGCCTTCCTCTCTGTGGTGTAACTAATGAAAAGAAAGAAAGAAAAATAACTCATGAAAGTAAGTTGTTCTTCTGGGAGCTTCTCAATCCTGTAATCATCAGAGGCCCCTGTAAACTTCTGTGGAAGATGATGGTTAGGGCTTGAACCGTTCCTTATGAAACACCACCATGACACTGATTATATATTGACATTTTGAACGTTATTCCTTTCACAACCACTAGATGTTCCATATTATTAAGATATAGATATTTGTCATGCTTCCCCGCATGGACAGAGATTACTCTACATAGCCAACTGTGAAAGCTTAAAGGTGACATAGAATGGATGAACAGGGTATTTATTTATGTTCTGTGATGTGACATACAGACAATAAAATTTTGGTTTTGTCTGTTTTTTTGTTTGTTTGTTTGTTTTTGTCTGTAATGCCTCAGAAGTTTCCTAAAAACCTCTCAGAAAGCTATGAGATGGGAGATTTTAAGCGTGTAGTTTTGCACCTATTTGGCTTCTTTTTGGGCTTAACTGGCAACCTCCATAGAAATGCAGGCACTTGACACTGATTGGCTGCCTTTGCTGCCACTCAAAAAAGACTTTGAAGGCTAGTTGGACAGACCAACTTTCTACAGCTATGGCCAACGCACAGAATTTAAAGTTTAGATCGGGCCCAAAGAATCCAGCCCGACCTGAGCATGAGCTTGTGCACGTCTGTCGAACCTGACCAGGCCCAAGTTCTGGTTGGGTATTGTATGTTTTTGAATGCAGGTAGACTACAAGTTATTCAACAAAGACAAGGTAAAAACAGATTTTGATTCTCTGTCTCCTTTAAGACATAAAATAAAGGGAAACCTGGTATAACCCAATTCAATGTCATTATCTTAAAAGCTTGTTTTTGGGTTATTTTTTTTTGTTTGTTTTTGTAGGCTGAACTAACACTTTGGTGACTGTGGAATACTTTCAAATGCAGTTACAGCATGCACAAATGATGCTGCTCCGTACTTTTGTGGGGGGGTTGGAAATATGGAAACTCACCCTGCTGCCTTTCTCCGGGAGGCACTTGCACCCGCCACTGCAGTCCAGGCCTCCACATGGCTCATCAAACTTGACACCCTGCAAGAAATCAAGAATGATCAAGATTAGACAACCCAGTGATTCTATGACGCCCCGTTTATCAAAAGTAAAATGGCCCATTTTTAAAAAGAGAGCAAGAGTAATTACACCAATGAATCATGTTAAGAAACTCCTGTTGTAGCAGCAGCAACATGCAGATTCAAGGGTTGAACCAGGATTTAGAAACGGATCAGACACAGTCAGAGTTCATTCTACCTGTTGACTGATTAAGAGCATAGCTTTTAACAAAACAGACCTAATTCTGTCTGCCCCACACAAAACATGTGCTATCGTGTTTGCATTATTTGTATTCCTTTCTCTTTTTTTTCTGTCCATGGGCTTTTATTCTCAATATTTCTAAGCAGGCACAGATGACAACTGACTTTTCCCCCCGGTGCTTTACTCATGGATTAGTAACTGAAACATAAACCAGTTGTAACCAGAGCAAGTATAACTTCTACCTAAAAGAATAGAGTCAGTGAAGCCTCGAGGAAACACTTTGCTGTAATGACACCATTCTTTGACTTGTGTTTGCTGCATACATCAAGTTTGTTTTTTTGTTGTTGTTGTTGTTGATTTTTTTTTTAGTTTTGAAAAGTAATTGACAAGTATAGTATAGTACATTTTGTCTTTGGTCAGGTTTAGTGGAGAAAAGTAGTAGTGGGATGCTTTTCTCTCTTTCTTTCTTTTCTCAGATGGGGCACCAAGCTACATAAGATTTGTGTAAGAAGAGGAGGAAGAGGTGGCTATCTGCTATCCATCATTACACGCTACGGTCTGGACCTCTAAATGTTTCCGCTTTCAGTCAAAGTTTAACAGTTATCTCAGGTGTCATAAATCCAATGCACAAGAGAGACACAATTTGCAGCTTTTAAACTCCAAGTGAACTGTAGATTAACCCTTAGTTCAATAGGGAGCATTCCTCAGATATCTATCAAGCAGCATGCAACGGTTTCAATGTACATAAGTAGCAGACAAAAGAGCTTTTTAAGCTGACGTGTGAGTGGCATGAACTTGCATGCACTTGGCTCTTAAAACTTCAAAACACTACATGCATCAGTTCACATGTTGGGTGCCTGGGTGGGAGACTGAAGGATCACATGGTGAGGAGAAATTAGAGTTTTTATACATTTTCTTTGTGAGCTTTTAGGAATCATTGTTGATCCAAACGTATCCATGACAACAGTTATATTGGATGTATATAGATGACTGAGGGTATGAATAAAGGATATAATGCCTCATTTATATATGTTTTGGGGGTCCCTCGGGGTCAAACTCAGGGGTCTTGGCAGGCATCTCAATGTGATTAGGCGATGAAAGGGAGCTGGTAGGGGGGAGACACATGAAGGAGAGAGGGATAACAGGAAGGAAGGGAGGTGAGGAGAGACAACAGGGTCTCAGGTTGTCAGATGGGGTAAGTGGACCATGGTTGCACAGTGGTTTTTACCCCTGTCTATGGTCTACAAAGTGCCTTTCACACAAACACTCGCACAGAGCCTCTTCTTCATAAATACATAATTTTTCTTTTCTACATCACCCCATGGATGAGCTTCTGTGCAGCAATGTGTTCCTCAAGAGCAGGTGGAGGGGCCCTGGCAACAGGATCCCCATCAGCCCCTGTATGTAGTTGTTGGGTGAAGGTTAAAGGGGTGGATGAGGCCTAAGTTGGCAGGCTGAAGGTTGAATGTTATCTGGAGTGCAGGGTTAATCAGCTCATATGACCACAGTCTGGGTGTTCATATCCATAATAATATCAGTCAAAGAGCTCTCGCTAGAAATCATCACCTGGTCTAGCCTGGGTCTGGACGTGGTTTAATACGAGCCTGGGAAAGTCTGGCAAATCCTCAGAGAATTTATTTAAGCTGTGATCACAAGTGTTGCTAAATCATATGACATTATCATATATTTTGAAGTCTATTTATCCTGACAAAGTACTGCAAAAAACAAATTTGATCTAAAAAAAAAAAAATCAAGTCGCCTTTCCACCCTTTTTTTTTTTTTTTTTTTTTTCACTGTGGCTCTTTGAACGCTTGGATTCCTCAACCCCCAGACCCACCCGGGATCTCCACGCTGTTATCAATCACCTTTATGAACAAATCAGGGTAGAAAATAGCAGGATTGCCAGATGCGTGCATTTGCTCAGCATGCCTCCCTCATGGGCACATATCTGTATTAAAACTGATTTATTACTGCCAATAATAAAGGTCTCTTATATTGTTAAATGTTTCCTAAATCTGATCAACAAAGTGATGATGGCCAACATCAGCATCTGAATCTTAAATAATACATATATGGACAAATTAAAGGTTTACTGTAAATATCATGTGGATTTTTACATTTTAAACTTTGGTTCAATTAAAACATACTGTCTTTTTTTTTCCATGTGGTTAGTATAAATCTTTTTAGCTGGTCTGAAATATGTTTATCTCCCGCCTTGATTATATAGTAGCAAGTCTAGTCTTCATTATCACTGTAATTAAATTCAACTGGGTGATTGAAATATATTTTTCAGTGGTGTGACAAGCTCAGATCACTTTCACTGCTAAACACAGAAGCAGAAGCTGGTATGATGATTGAAATGTAAAGTAGTTAGTAAGTATCCAAGTTATGAACGCTCTTCTTTGTCACTGAAAATGCAAAATAGCTCAATTAAATGCAGCAAAATAAAATCTAAGTATATTACATGGAGGTGGGATATAAAGTAGGGAACAAGAGCAAGGTGTGAGCAGTTTATTTATCTTTTTCATTTTTTGGCACTGTTGCCACACAGCAAGAAGGTTCCTGGTTCAAAGCCTTTCTGTGTGGATTTAGCATGTTCTCCTCGCTGAGTGGGATTTCTCCGATTTCTCTGGGTACTCAGGTTTCCTCCCACAGTCCAAAAACACATATGTCAGGTTAGTTGGTGACTCTAAATTGTCCACAGGATGATGACTGTATGTGTGCAGCCCACATCTCCCTGGTAAAGGAAATCACTGATCTCCATGGGACTAACCCCGTTAAAACCAAACTGTCTGCAGGTAAAAGGTTTGAGCTTCAACAAAGGACACTAGAGACGCTTATTCCATTAGCAGCTTTTTATCTACAGAAATTTCTTCCGTGCAACATCTAAAGTTGCTGTCGTGAAATAAATTTTTGTATTGAATTCTAATGAGAACAGATGTACACAAAGATACACTGCAAATATTACCACTGCTGTCACGAAGAAATGTGAATGCAGAGCAGGAAAAGGAGGGCAAACACACACAGTAGAAAGTAGAAAGTGAGCTCAGCATAGAGTAGGGAGAGAAAAAAGACAGAAAGAGGGGAAAGGTCAGTGGTCCTGGTCCAGCACTCTTTCCTCTGATCTCCTCAACTCCTCTAATCACAATGACAGAAGGAGGGCAACAGTGAGCAGGGCGGCAAGGGAACAAGATCGAGAGACAGACTGGGACAGAAAAAGGGTGAAAGAAATGGAGGGAGACCAAAAAGGGAGGGAGGGAGATAAAACATTTAGGAAAAAAAAGAGACGAGAACCTAAAAATAGAAGCAAAACAAATGACCGGGACCATTAATGGTAGTACAAATTAAGTCTTCAAGGGAACAAAAGACACAAAGAAGGAGAGTAGATGAGAATTTGGTAAAGTTTGAAATAAGAATAGTCATTCAAAAAGAAAGTTTATTCCTTGCTCCTTACAAGCCAATGCAGATGTGTGTGTGTGTGCATGTGTGTTTTCCCCCCGACATTTATTGTTCAGGGGAATAATTCTCCTTCCAGCAGATCAGGGCGGAGATTTGCTGTAGCTCTGATACCCATTCAGTTGACTCCTGTCCACACCCTGAGTTTAAAAAAGTGATGGATTATGTGGGGAAACAGATACCAAGGCAGCGCCCAAGGGAAAACATTTCAACCTGCTTACAGACAATGTTTGCAGGAGCATTAAATATAGATAGACAATATAAAAATGTGTATACATACACAAGAAAAAAGATTTAGTGGATTATTAGAAAGGGCTGGGGAATGAAATCTGACAGTGATTGGGCATGTAAGCACAAGTAATGTTACAAGCTCACACAATTACACTGCATTTATATTATAGAAGTGTAAACTCTCTGAAACAACCCCTAAGTTTGTTAGTAACGTCCCCGAACAGAGAGAAATGAAATGGGTCCCACACAGATATAAGCACATCACACTTGTAGTGCTGCAGAGGCACACATTCAGAGCCACACTCCCATAGTGACAAAGATTAGCTGAGAAATTTGAGCAGAAAACTTGTTCCCACAGTATAATGGAAACTTGATCGTCCCATTCCCCTATATGCACGAAACACAAGCTTTGCGCCCGCAAGTGTGTGTCATTGTGCATGCTTAAGCGGTTATACACCATTACTAAAAGAAAGGAAGAAAAAAAGGGCCTTTGGGGATTTTCCTTGGTTTGTTTTTTTTATATATATTTTTTTTATTTATTTGTTTATTTTCAATTCAGTTTGACTTGCACTGTGAATACACTGAAACTATATTAAGTAAACGTTTTGCAGCTTGACATTAAGCGGCATACGTGATGAGGCTAATGCCAAAAGTCCTCATGTATTTGTTAACATGACGGGATTGAACATGCTCTTTCTCCACCATTTTCATGTTTCCAACTGTGTGCTCACACATTTCATCCTCACTTCCATTCTGTCATCCTGGCATTAGCCAGCTATGCGCCTTTCAGCTATAGCTAATATTCACCATCAATCTCCACTGTTTGCTCATACTTTACTGTCCAAACACTTTCATGTATACATGTCTGACTGAAATGTTTTAAAGGCCTCTCAAATACCTGCAAGCTTAACACTCCTGCAGCTGATACACCTGAGAAAAGCAGCTCATGGTAATGGCTAACGTCTGGACTTGCCTCTTTTCATTCATAGAGGGTCTGATGATGTTATCTGGATGAGGGTTGAATCCACCAGGATAAGGAATACATTGGTGCTTCCTGAGCTATACTGCTGGTGAGATAGTGTTGAATTTATATCAGTCATATGACAGAATTCCTCACATTTATGCCTGTAATGGTGAAAAACAAAACAAAGAAGTGGATAGAAATTGTTCATCTCCTCAAGCAGTGACATTAAAAGATGCCAAGTTTCTCCTTTATTGATATTGATAGACTGTCATACTGACTTTTTGGCAACAAGCTGACAATCCAAGTAAAAAATATAAATAAATAAAAAATGTTGGATATTACTGTGCATTCTTATCAATCAGTCTGCAAAACTATGCTAGCATTAATATTAGCACTACAACAAACACTGCAGAAGGGAAAAGACACTCAATTCATCTTTTAATAAAAGAAGAATGGTGGGGGTCAAGTCAACTCTAGATTAAATGTGTACACCATGAATAAGAGCTCCTATTTTGACAAGAAAGCAGCATCATCATTTCATTGCACGTTAATGTCAAGAAATGCTAGCAGATGTTTAGGTAACACAACAGCAACCCTTTTTGCTTTGACTACTCTGTAGGATGCTGTGACCTACGCTTCAGCCCCGAAGCTGTAATGTGAAGAAACGCTTCACTTCAGCAGGTTTGCCGGATTTCTCATGAACCTCAGAGGAAAGTCAAAAAGCCTATGAGGGATAATATCTTAATTACTGCAAAAAGTCACAAGGTGTTTGAGTTCTGGACTCTGACACCTGAATACTGTTGTCGACATAATAAACAGTAGTTTGTAATTATATTGTAAAACAGTCATGCACAAATGTTCTGTCATTGCAATGTACACTTTCTGTGATAACAACGTCAATCATTGCCCACTAAAACTATTAAGTGGTTTTTTTTTCACTGTAGACACAAAATGTGTCCCTTCATATTTGTCACACACCATGAGCATCCTCATGCGTGACACATTCTTGTGACTCAAATACCTTATCTTATTTTTACCAGTACCCAAACAATAATATTTTGAATAGCTTCCATTCTTTTTTTTGTTACATAAAATGTTAGTGTGCCATTGAACTTGAAGTTCTACCAAAGAGGTTTTACAGGGAGGGAGGCCACGTTTGTGGAATACAGGAATGTGTTTAATCCACACTGTCAATCAGCATGTCATTGCACGGCACGGACCAATGGAAGAGCAAAGTTTACTCGCCAATCAACCAATCACTTAAAGAAGGAGCTGCTGTCAGTTTTTAACAACAAAACCTTCACGGGATCCACTGAGTGATAGTGGCATTCTTTATGTTTTGCCTAAACTTGAACTTGATGTTGAGAAACTGCTTCGATGTAACTGTGTGGAAGGAAAGACAAAGGGCACGCAAGTGACGGTGAAAAAGATTGAGCCAGTTGCTTTTTTTTCCTTGCTCTTCTGTCTTCTTTCCTTTTCATCATCTTTCGGTTTTGTGTTTTTCTCAAACTCTCCATCCCTGTTCCACTCTCGACCTCATTTCCTTCCTCTGTCTCCGTTTGTGACCCTTACATCCACCACAGGAGACGAGCCAGCTGTGTTTGGAGCCCCAGCATTCCTCATTTGTTTATTCCACCCTGTGTATGTTTGATGGGCCGCACGGTCCATGAGACTGTACATAAGAACACAAGCATGTGTGCAAATGACTGATGCATACAATTAACAATGTATGTCTGTCCGTCTCTCTAAGAGATCATTTCAGAATTACAAGAGCATGTATATCCATGCGAGCATGGGTAAATGCATACAAGTCCATGTGCGTGCCTTGTGTGTGTTCCATGTCTCCACCAGGGCCACCCAACTGGAGTCAGGTCACCTAGAACTTGGCCAGACAGCGGAAATAATTGAAGCCAAAGTGAATCCAAACAGAATGTCACACACAGCCAACTGATATGCTAGAAGGCTGCAAGAAAAGTAAACTACTTTGCCTTCAAAAAGAGATAAAAATGCAGAGAAAATCATTCTCTTTCCTGTTCACCTTTTCAAGGCAATTTATAAGTCCACATTACTCAATATGAAATGTTTCATTCAGCTTTAAAATTGAAGAAATTTGAGATTTGTTCAAGCTTCAAGCCTCTAGGCTGATGTTGATGCTAAGTAGCTAACTGTCCAGCTATTTTAGTAGACGTTAATACTCATTTAAGGGGCAAATACGGGAAAAACTGTTCTCACTTTGGACACTGCCAGAGGAAAATTTGATACACACTGCGCAAGCCTTATAAAAATATGACACTGAAGAGTTTGGTAAAACTGGAGCTCACAAATGCTAAAATGCATATGCTAACTAACTAATTGTGTGGCTATTCTATCAGAAGTGAATGCATATTTAGGGTTAATTAAAGAAGGAATTGTTGTCTTGTTGTTTAAAATGTTAGGCAAATCGAATACACATCACCCAGTCCCAGTGGAAAGATAAAGCTTGTGTCATTAATTGTTAAGCTATTAAATGTAAGAGTATCATTTAGGGTCAACAAAGTTGACATTAATCAGTGTACGCCTCATGTGCAACTCTTTTTGCAACTTCACATAATCAGTAAATTGTAATGTAAATATTCCTCTTTGTTTTTACAATCTTCAGTCTTGTTGTGAAATGCTTAAATGTCAAAGCTTAAAGATAAGTGCACCACTTTAAGTGGTTTTCCTTGCACAGCCAAAGTAAACGAAGAATTCAGCTGTAAATGTCATTGCAAGTGTCATATCATTATCTCCCCGTTGGGAAATCTTTACTTTGAAACTCAACAAGAAACTGGGAGTTATTGACAGCTATACAGAAAAAAGCTACACAGAAGATCGCCACCCCCATTCTACACAGACCCTTTTAATTAAACTACTGACATAAAAGAGTAAATAAATTTAGATATTGCATGAGAAGTGTTAAGTCATACAGAATCAAAAACTAGACGTTAATCTTGCACGTCCTTGTCTGGCAGATCATTGCTTAAATAAGCAAAATCTGTTAAAAGTCAAATATCTCAAATCTGCACGTGCAGATATAAGTGCATTCCATCTGTCACTTTGTCCTGGTTCTTGAACACACTCCAAAAACGGATATAGTTTAGCAAAACTGTCTCACCTTCCTGTGCAAGTTCTTCCAAATAGCTGTAAAATATATCAGCTATCTCTCAGCATGAACCAAAAAAGAAAATTAACCGGTGGTTGACAGCTGAAACCGGAGTGTGTATCAAGTGAAAGTGACATGAATAGTGTAGGTGTGTAGTGTATGTGTGACAAGATGCAGCAGTGATGCCTTCACATGTCGCTGCAAAGTTGCACAATTATAATTGATGTCATATAAGAGCGTGTCAGCAATGTCCTAAAAGTAGAACATTTAAAAGTGGAGCCAATCTCAGATGCTTTAATCTATAATCGAATTGAAGTAGTTGATTATGTGAGAAAATATTTGTCTCCACCACTGATAATAATAAACCCACAAATTTGTACTCAATTACATGCAAGCAAAAACCTGTATTTGTTGCAGCAAACACGCACAGACATACATGAATCCCTGTTTCTCTTTCCTCTGGCGAAGCATTCTGCAGTCATGATGGAACAGACATTGCTATTAGCAGGATTAAGAATCTACCTGCCTAGCCTTGTTGGCTCTGTCTCTGTCACGCTGTCCTGCTCTGTTTTCCTCCATGAACACAATTAGAGACTTAAACGGGGTTGGGGGTGGGGGGCATTTTGAGAATTTCATTGTGTCTTTAAAGAGCAAGATGAACCAGGGCGAGAGCAGGCACGCCAGTAAGCTACTGTAGCTCGAAAGCTAATTTGCAAGTTCTTGCTAATACCAGTCACATGGATTTATAACATATATTTAGGTCTCGTACCTATTTCAACCCTGCCAGTGCCAGGGTCCTAAGGAAAAGGTCAGTGCAAATGTTTTAGTCAGCTTTAACACTAAGAGTATTAACCATTATACAACCAGGAACCTGGTTAGTCCTGAATTCATTCTGCAACATAACAAAGAAAATGTCTCTAAAAAATGGAAGGGAGCAGCATGATTGTGATACATCTCACATTGACTGAACTTTCATACCATTTAGTGCACTTTTCTGCGACTAGATGGTGAATAAATCCCTTCCTGACTTTGCTTCTTGTGCCAAAAAACATTTGGACACTTAGATGAGAACTACACAGGGAGCATGGTGACTTGGTGGTTAACACATTCAGAAGGTTCCTCGTTCAAATCCCAGCTGAGGCCTTTCTGTGTGGAGCTACCCTGTTCTCCCAGAGTGAATTTTATCAGGGAACTCCCATGACTATGGGAAGTGGGTTTAGTTAGTCTTACTCCTTTGGGTACTAAATTACCCTTAGGTATAAGCATATGTGGTTGTTTGTGTATATGTGGCCCTGCAATGGACTGGCAACCAGCTCAGGGGGTACCAGTGTCTTTTGAGAGTTGGGATGGCTTTCCATCAGACTCCATGACCATGAATAGGAAAAAGCAGGTACAGATGATATATAGATGGCATTATTTTGTCTGTGAAGGGAGCCAGAGCTGCCTGAAAAATCCATTAATTCTTTAACCTTAATTTTTTCTCATTAGATATATTAGTTACATGGATCCAGTTGCTGAAGTAGATATTACATTTTTACTTTTTCAGAAATTATTTATAGATACAAATCTCAGCCTTTAGTATTCTGGATTTCTTCAAACCACAAAAATAGAGGCAACATTGTCTTTAATCCACACAACTTGACAGCTTTAGTTTCCCCCTGAAAACAAACATTCCCAAGTTTCATTGTCTTTTAAAGAAGGAATGTGAAAATAACCAGCAATCACAAGCCTCATAAACTGAGTTACAGCTTCCATCTTCATATGAAAAGCAGGGTGCAAAAAGTCATCGCTGTGAATCCAAAAATACAGACATTAAATCCACTGAATCCACTCATAATCACATATCCACCTCCTGTGTGGACAGAAATACTATTGCCCTGACAAATGACACCAGCAGCGCTAAGGGGATCTTGTTTGCTTTGGTATTTAATGTTTCATCCAAGACGCAGTCCACCAGTCATCATTAGAATATGAGCTTCCGGTCTGGGTTTGGTTTCTCTGCCGCCTACTCTCCAGTCCGGCTATAAATACACTCTGTTAGCATAATTGTAAAGAAGTAAACCACCAAGAGGCTCATTCTAAGTGCATGTAGGGTCAGAAATTAATTAAGTGCTCTGTTCAGCAAAACAGGCACATCATTTTAATAGATCTCAAGCAGATGAAGAGGAATCAATACTGCAAAAACAGCTGTGATAAGAAAGACATTGCTGCTGGAGTTTCAGTTTGACAGCCTCTTTCCAACCATGCATGTCACTGCCTGCAGAAATTATTAATAAATACTTTTATAGCCAGTCATGTTAAAATTTTGGCTTTGATTAGGCACACTACCATAACTCTTGATGTGTTAAAAAACAGTTCGCTGCCCACTGGCAAAACTGGCACAGATGTGTTGTTTTTCACCTTCTTCACTATGTCAGTCTGAGTCTGCAAAAATGACTTGATGTGCAACACAAAATCTGCAGATGATGCAGGCAGAAGTAATGGAACAGACATAGGTTGGAGACCAAATAGACTGTGGGCTGTGGTCCAGACCAGTACCCAGACAAAGAAAGGGAAGTGTGATTGATGGAGCAGATGAAGAATTTGTTTAGGTGTAAATCAACACTAAATTACACACATGCAAGCCAGAGAAAGCTGGATCTCATTTTGGGACTTTGATAACTGACTTCTCCTGAGTGGTTAAGCAAAAGGTTTTATATTTGAGCACAAAACATTAAGACATTTTCACAAACTTCACTGCCCAACAGGTCACACCACCCTGCAAGACAGGGCTTACGATTTATGATTAACTTGAGTAATCAAGTCTCTGCAGACAAACAGAGCCAAGATGGCAGGTGAATTTTGATCCAGATAACTCTGGAGGACAGCATGATGTTAAAATTAGCAGTTAAGAGTGAGCAGACTACGTAGATGACTTCAGAAGAACAGCTGCAGCGTAGATTTCAAAACACTTAGGGAGGAAACAGTGAGGATTTACAATCTGCTCAAGAAAATAAAAAGATATTCTACTACTGGAGCCATATATGTGATGACGCGCTGAATTACTGTTTTCTTTTTATCACGTTTAAGAATTTAAAGGCTTCAGGATGTTGTGACATTTTATGGACCAAACTTGAATTGTTTCTTCTATCTAATGCTGTTTTGTAATAATCTGCAATTATAAGCGACCCAACAACAACAAAAAAACATGTTAGCTGACAAAATTGGTTTGGCGTGTTGTGCACACAAAATGTCTATTTATACAACTGAATAAAGTATTTTGTCTATGACCCTAAGAAATTCAGAAGTTTGTATGGTTTCTGCTCTCAAGATCAATGTTGCAAACAATCAGCACTGATAAAATCTGTTTTAATGACGGTCAGACATAAGAAAGTAGATGTAAACATGTGTGGCTTAATAATTACCCTCAAAAGCCTTCACTTGGAACAGGAGGAGGGGCTTCTCAGAAGGTAAGGGGAGATAAATGGGTGGGAGGTGTAGGAGTTGATAATGGGTTAGAAAATGGAGGGAAAAGTACTTTAAGATGTTCCCTAAAGTCCCTGATAGGACTGATGTGGGCAGCTGGGATTAAAAAGACAAAAAAAAAAGTTTGTAAGGGAGGAGAAGTGACAGTGATGTTGGTGTGAAAATGTTCAAGTGAAACAGAACCCCTGAAAGACAGAAATGCCCTGAAACAAGATCCACATGTACTTGTGCAATGTGTGCAAAAAAAAAGAAAAAAACATATATGAGGTAGGCATGTGTGCATTTGCTCTCTACATCACAACAATAATGCAATTATAGGCGATACATGAGAGGACAGAAATCTGAGATAATGTGCCTCAGGTGAGCAAAGAAACTCATCATTGTTACCCAAAATCCACATACATACACACACACACACATCTAACCATATACAGACCTCAGAAACGAGATTCTGTCACATCAGGACTTGGGCTTTAGTCCCCACAAGCAGCACTGGTCCCAGCAAGGTCAAAGATTAAGATGAAAGACCCCTCCTGAACATGAGCACACACTCATACAGAAACACAGAAAAGTGCCCCACTGGTGGAGGTTAATGTTTCATCCAAACAATTGGTGTAAAATGATCAGTGAAAGAAAAGAAAGAAAGAAAGATTTCTGGGTGATCCTCATGCCCACTGGAGCCTGGTGATGGTATCAGTTTGGGCCTGCAGGGCAGTTTATCTGCTCTTTGAACTGCTATATGCTAATGTACCGAGTAATACCTCAGGGTAAAAATCAGCCCTTGGTGTGCCAAGTGAGACAAATGGAAAGACTATTTAACATTTATTAGTGCTTAGATCAAGAACAAATACTGAAGAGATTACAAGATATCGGTTTGTAGTAAATATATGCCAGATAAGCTCCACTTGTCATTTACCTTTTACAGCTTTTCACTTCAGTGTCATTTAATGCTTATATCAAGCTGTTTTTGAAAAGAACATCAACAATGATGGAAAGGGACCCAAGCAGCATTCCCTGAACCTAAATGAACTGCTTAAAGGACATCCTTCCCCATGGTTACAAGGGACCGAGTTCCCTCATCGTCTCCACTAAGAATCATTCTTCTTCTTGGCTGCCAACCTATTTTTAGCAAATGGAAGTTTCACTAACAGGACCTTTCTCCTCTCTCTCGCTCCTTTTTTCTTTTTTTACTGACTTGTCGAGGGGGTGTGAATCGAGGGTTGGTGGTAATCCAGGCACAGATTTCACCCATGTGTGTCCGCGTGCTTAATGCAAAAGCATGGCGGGTATCAGGTACGCGTCCACGGAGAGACTGGTGTATTTTAGTATGTATATTTTTTTATGTGTCAAACTTGGACCTAGAGTTTTGATGACGCATGTCTGTCTATCTGTCTGTCCATGTGTGTGTGTGTGCGTGTGTGCAACACCTCCCATGTGCACATACTGCTGAATTCCACACATGCGGACTGTAAGTAAACACAACTCTGGCACCGGAGATGCAGACACATGTTCTGTTCTCTCTTTTTTTTAAAAAAATTACATTAAGAGATCATCATTCAACGTCTGTAAAATGTTTTCCTCCCCATCCCTCTCTACCTCCATCTGTTGATTCATGTCAGCGTTTTCAGTCTCGTTTTGAAACCTCTGAGAACTTGGAAGGAGACCTTCTGTACCTGGTGCATGATTCAGTCTAATATTTTAACATTGTTGTCTTGATTTCACAGATTATCTTTCTTTTACTGAATATTATTGTCACAGAAAGGTATTTGGATTTAATAATCCACTTAAGTGCCACTTAAGTTATCTGTTCCTGTCCAGAACATTCTTTCTCACTCCTGCATTCCCATCACAAATAAAAAGTTAGCGTGTGAAGTGGTGAAATAACTTTAACATTGCAGCTATAGTTAATTACAGTCATAGTTTAAATGTACTTTCTTATAACAAGTTAATCTGACGTATTAATGAAATACATTGCAAAAGCTCCCTTCATGGCCACGTCTTTACAGCTCTGTCTGTTGCCTCCTACCAGCCATTATTAAGGTAGAGAAAATGCAGAATTATGTACGTATGGGTAAAGACACGCTAGGGAAGCTGAATATTTCTACTCAGATCTGGGTTTGGGATGTCGACAGCACCGTTCAAATCTGAACTGCCTGGCAAACATCTCCAGTTAGCCTCTTAAATTAACATATTAACTTATTCTACCGTTTCAGACCTTTCATGAAATGTGCTCAGATTAGGTAGCTGTTTGACATAGTGTCGTAAAGGAATATGCAACTGGGTCTCTAAGGGGTCTGCGAGAGCGCAGGTGGCTCTTCCTAAAATAATCAAACACCCCTTCAAATAAAATTGAAACATGTCTTTGATTTATTTGCCTCTAATCTTAAAAGGATGTGCTTCCTTTCTTTCGGCTGGAGTGTCTCATCTCTCTATAAAGTATGTAAAAATCCTGCTCACTTATTGATTTGTACTTTTCATTTCAGCTTTTGACTCAACAAGCTTCAGCTGAGGTTCTGGAAGGAAATATGAAAGCAAAACTTCTCAAAAGTTAACAGATTTGTTAACGAATCCCATTTTCTATCTTCACATGAGGAATTCCTTCTCCATCTCTTCATCTCATGCCTCCATACGACTTCCAATTTGCCCTGACCACAACTCAGTGAGTCAGGACACGATTTCAAAACACAGTCAACCACAAGCCTGACTCAGCGTCAGTTGTGGTTAAAATCCACCCAACCTACCAGACACTTCCCCTTCCATCAATAAAAACTCCCTCTCATGACCTATTCAGTCTGAATTATTTAGGACAGGTCGTCTCAGACAAATTGTTCCCTTCACCTGAGCTCATCCTTTATGGCGAGCTGGCAGCATTGCTTGTGCAAACACTTAACTCCACGTTAATAAAAGAGCATGCATTTAGCTCACGCTGCACTCCTGCTGTACAGTCATATTTGTCCAAACCCACAACAGACGGAGCTGCATCATCCCTGCAAGATCTATAGCGGGTGTGTTTCTAACAAAAGAAAGGGGTTGGTCGTGATTTTCAGCTTTCAAAACACTGACTCTCCAACAGCTGATCCCAAAGATGCACATTCAAGTATGTTTTTCTTTCATCATCTGAACACAAATGGAGGGGGAAATTCCACAAGCTCACCCTAAAGACACATATGCACCTGTGTGAGCCTCAAGCAGTCTCATAAGACCACAGGAATTGTTTTATTCCGTTAAAGTTCGCTGGTGCCCTCCTAACCGGCAGCAGCAGCTTCAGTCTGCGAAGTCTGACTTATTACAGTGACGGACTTGTGGGAGTCTGTTAATGTAGGTGGTGTTTGTTAAAACATGCATGTGGACCAGACAGGCGGTGAAAGGCGGAATCACTTGGATGTCAGAATGATCTGACTGATGATGATGATGATGATGTTAGGTGACCTCAACAGAAAGCGTGTCCCACTTTGTCTGTCACCCCCACCCCAGTGACAGTCAGAGGTCAGGGTCAGTTTCAGGGCAGGACCCTGGAAGTGGCGGGGGATCCTGCTGCTTGCTAAAAGGCTGCAGAAGAATAGAAGCTTAGTTAGTGGCTTGATTTGAAATAAAAGGGTCTTAAAACTCTTGGAGACTGTCTCACTGAAGTAATTTGAAAACACAGCACATTCCCTTTTCATTTGTACTCAAGGTAACGTGAGTGAAGGTGATCTCATGCTACAAGTCACTGCCTGCATTTAATGAAAAGCTTATTTTGAATATTAACACAGAAAGTGGGCAGCTTTCTACATGGTTCTCTGTGCATACAGGACTCTCCAGATGTGCAGTTATGTTGGCATGGCTGATGGCTAAGCTTTCCAAATTCAGGTTGTGAATAACAGTCAATTCTCTTGCAGTGTTTTCCTTGTTTTCATTGTCTCTTGTGATTTATTTCTTAAATGATTGATCACTTAGAATTCATTACATGTGGAATTTTCTTCATTTATACCTGCACTGAAAAGCCACAACACTTGCAAGAAACCTATTAATAATTCTGTAACAATGTAATTCTTCTGATGGGGAACTTCCAGTCTTGGAACTTGTATTGATTGTATTTTGACATCCATCCCACATCTAAACATTGTTGGAGACAAAGCACGCCCTCTCTCACATGGCAGCAGAACTCAGTGTCCTCCAGCAGGACAATGCGCCCCACTATACTGCAAAAACTGCAAAGAAACTGCCCACAGAACGTAATAAATAGCCAAAACAAAAGATCCCAATCTAATCTGCAGAATGTGTCAGGACAAGCCCCCTCCGTGGAGGCCCCAAAGAATCCACCGCTTACATCACAGTGCCATATACCCAAAGGACGCGTATGTCTGTTCACTGATGGCTCAGAAACACTGCACTGTAAATCCATCCTAGAAATGCAAAAAAACAAAAAAAAACCCACAATTTTCTCACTGACACCATGCATGCACTTTGTTGCTGTATTCCTCAAACTGTATTCAAGGATTCTGCTGTCAAACAAATTAGAAGCACACAGAACAAAGTACAGCTCACGTCTGGCCGTTAATTTGTAAGAAGTCTTAAAGAAGGAAGGAATTTAACGTTAGACTTTGGTGAGATCTGGATAAAGTCGATGCTGAGTATCAATTATGCCACAAAAGCAACGACTTACAAGTATTGCAAACGGGATGGAGTGTCCGGTCAGCTCTGCTGGGCAGGCTCCAGTCAATCCTCTCACATGATAAGAGCTGCAGAGTTCACACACCCAGAGCACAGTGTGATGTCCTTAAATGGGAAAGACATGTGAAGCAAGTGTGACACCTTCTCTGCATTCTTTAGGAAGCCTCTAAACCAATTTGCAGCTTCTCTAACATTACGTAAAAAGATTAAAAATTTAGAAAAGGTGGGTGGCTCTTTGTAGTCTGGCATTATTCATATGCCCATAAATGGTAATGGGTTCAGGGTCAAAACGGCTTCAATTCAGCGCTTCAATTCGGGCAACCGATGCGCCTAAAAACCCAAAGAGAGTAGCTGAGTCAAGACTTCTTAATGCAGTTAAATGATATTTTGAATGTAAATGTAAATTTATGATTCAAAAAGCCATCAAAGAAAATAAAAGTTGTGGGAATTTCTGAAAAACAAAAACAAATTTACTGTTACCAGGGGACAAGCATGTCTGCAGGCAACACCCCCCCACCCCCCACCATATGCACCCTCTCACCTCCTCTCCTTTCTGGTGAGGTTAAAATATCACCCTGATGCTCCTTCTTTTGTGATCCGATCCACCTCTTTCTTTTTCTCCCAAAGTCACAGTCAGTCATGCACTTTAGTGGACGTTTGTATACGTATACGAGAATGTGTGTGTGTGGAACTGTGTGTCTGAGAGGAGAAAAAAAGAGTCAGTGGAGGGGCCGGGGTGGGTGAGAGAACAACAGAGGTACCTATAGACGACGAGATTATTGATGGGGAGCAGTAAAATACAGCCTGAAGCTGTGAATGAGACAGAAAGGAGAGCAAGGAGGAATGTTTCTGTTACTGATGCTCACTGAGGGCAGACTCAATTATTTCTGGACAATTATACTTTATGAGTGTTGGTTTCAGTAATGCAAGTCAGGTCCATTTTAGACCCGCATGACCTGTGGTGTTTAAAAAAAGAAAAAAAAAGATTACTTATTGCCAGAGGAGAACATGGACTATTCAAAACAAATCTATTTTCTTGGTCTTTGCAAACACAAGTAAAGTGAAAAGGACAAATCTGACATAGAATAATAATGAAACAATTCCATTCTTAAAAATGTTTAACTCGAAACCTGCACAAAAACTTTCTTCTGTCGTAAAATATCATTTTCTACTCAACTTGAAGGAACAAATGAAGCAAAAATGACTTTGGATTTCCATCACAGCATCGTGTCGAAGTTCCAGTATTCCAGTAACAGAATAAAATATCCACCCATTATCCATACTTGAGAGTTAGTTACTTTAGTATTGTACTCCACCATATTTCTACAGAACCACAGAAGGGACACAACGAACATTGACTCTAAAGAAGGAATTTGTTTTTTTACATTTCTCTAAAAAACAAAAGTCAAGTGATTTTAATCAAACTTGCTTTCTGTTCTTAGTTGGTAAACTTTATCTCTTTCTGCTGTGAAATGGGAGAAATGACTTTATTTTTCTGATGTTTCGTCCCCTTAATGTCACAGTCAACAAAAGAAAAAAAAAAGATACAAACCAGTCAAAGATTACTCATTAACAGCAGCATTGTAAAGCAAACATCTGAACTAAACGTCATTATAAGGCTGATTAGTTGGTAATGCAACAAACAAAAACACAGCACCATCCATTTTCTACACCTTCTTTATCCCGTTCATGGTCAAAGTAGAACAAAAATGTATGAGAGCTATCTTCATTTTTCATGCAATGGACACTTACAGAGTAAAAGGAGGAATTAATATCAAATGAGGGTCAGAAAGAGGAAAAGCAGGAAAGGAAGCAGGTGGTGATCCTTTGACATGGCGAGTAGACGAGGATATAAGGTGGAAAGACCACACACACACACACACACACACACATGTACACACATGTATATTCATGTGTGCGTCCGATGAAGCGGCTCATGAGATAAATCCTGACGGAAGCTGTGGTTGTGGTTGGCAGTGATGAAAGTAAAGTGTCATCGTTTCAGGTGGTGAAAGAGATATTTTCCTGTGTCTCGCTTGATTACACTTGAGATGGTGAAGATGGTGAGACAGATAATGTGAAAGGAAGTTAAAGATTAACAAACTAACGCGAGGGAAGGACAACTTAAACAAGCATCTGTCATTACCGGGTTTAAAACGTAATGATTAAAGCACAGCGAAGACTTGAAAAACCACTCATCATGGTGACAGCTCCTTTGATATGAAATGAAACCATATTCACACATTTTATTAATAAATTTAAAGCAAAACTTCCCAAACTAAATACAACAGCAATAACAAAAGCAAAAGGGAATCAGGGTCACCTGCACTTATTTTTATTGCTTATTTTTAGTACGCTAAAACAATGACTTACTTTACTGGGTCCAGACACATTTATTAGTAATAAGCCATTAATCTTCATAGAAATGTGCAAGAAAAGGTCATCTTAGCCAAGTTTTCATTTTGTTTTCTTCCTTGAAAGTTTTGGAGGTTTAGCTTGGGGCCCCAGAAACAAGACTAATTGCTTACAGCAAGAAGGCAGTGGCTCTAGGAGACAAATGTAAGAAGCATGCAGATCTGTGATGAGAGTTGTTTACTCCACAGTCAGTGTGTCTCTGCACCAGAGCAGGTTGCAGCACACACAGATTCTACAATAAATCCTGCTGGACACCAACATATAGGTGGAGAAAAAGTGCCGTCCATGGCAGTTCCCACTGTACACCAACTGTGACAGGTGAATGTGCTTCAGCAGGGTGATTTTCAGCTGTCTGCTCTTCTTTTATATGTCCAGGATTTAACATAACCCCTCCCATTCTTGTATCTAGGTGCACTGAAATGAGAGAAGGATCCAAACATGTCTTTTACATATACTGCGGAGCCAGTCGAGGTGCTGTATATTACACATCTCACCACATACCACGTCTGAGTCTGTAGTATCCATGCGAGGAGCACAGGCATGTCCTAAGAGATATTGAGGATGGAGAAGTTAAGAAACACTGCGATGCACTTAGCTACCTAATGAGCCCCCCCGCATCAGATGTGTGGAGTCTGGGGACTTAGGGACTTACTCAAGTCATGCAAGGGGGTGTGCAGAGCTCACTGTGCATATTTTTCCACAAAAGGGTGCAAATGTTAAATATTTCCTGAAGCTGTAATTGGATGTTAAGAACAGATCTGTGAATGTAATTGTCATAATTACAGAGTTGGGTGTCTTGCTCTGAATCATCGTAGCATTACTGAGGAAAGATAACATGAAAGAAAAACAGACAATAAAAAGGAGGATTTGCCTTCTTTAATTAAAGTCTATGACCCCAATTCAGGAACTGAGTGATTACGGAGTTAGGTTCTTTTCTTCTCATTCTTTAGACAGATCACATGAGAAACTGAAGGAGAAGATTCACCTTTGAAACTTAAACATCTTCCATGACACCATTCACAAAGGCGACAGATGAGAGGACAAGTATTTCTTGTAGTGTATGCTTCCTGGCTGTCATTATGTTCAGTCCTCGTGATGCTGCACATAAGAATAAAAGCTAAAAATGGTAGCAATTCTTACACTTCCTTTTTCTTTCCATGGGCACTGATGCAACCCCATACAGAGGGACGCTTTTGGACTGGTTGCTGATAACAGTCTACACAGTCCGTTTCATCTTTGGCTCTGTGTTGCCAACTTCTTCCAAAAACCGATTTGTCTAACCACAACTCATGTCTAGTTTGTTCCATCCCGGGAAATGATGAGGTGAGTGGCAAAGACTTCCAAAAGTGATCACCTGTTCATTGAAACTGATTCAAGTTGCCTATGTGCCAGCTTTTTTAAAAATTTTTTTGATACATGAATCTGGACTGAGAATGACATCAGGAAAAAAAAGATGGGGTTGTAGATATCAAGGATAAATAATTTCCCCTCATTTTTTGTAGCGTTGCAAACAGGTCAAAAACACTGTCAAAACAAGACTTCTTCTTCTTCTTCTTCTTCACTTCTGTATGAGCCATCTCCACATTTCTTATTACCATTATCCCTGCAGATTCTCATGTTTCGTCGTGCCTGTGTTGGCTTCTGAAATCATAATCCACATATAAGCCAGAGTTGCATTAACCTTAAGAGGACGATACCAGAGGCCTGGCAACGAGACCTCCTGCCCCAGCAACCAGATAAACAACACATGTATCTGGGGGGACGGCGGGGTAAAATTAAGTCGGCTATCTTTTTTGAGATGCTGACGTGTTCTCTGGACACAGTCACACCTAATTTTGGGCAGCACTCATTTTTATTTCATCAAATGACTAAATGGGAGGATCCAAGGCTGAGGCCAAGCTGCATGTATGCCATCACTTCTACTGGACAGAATACCACCCAACTTAGTTTAGTTTTATTGTTGTCTTTTTTATCTTTCGTCAAGATAGGAATCCCTCATTCACGCCAGGAATCACTTTTTTTTCTCTTTTTTTTTTTATCTTTCACTTTTGGCATACATCCAAAAACACATGCTTTCTAGCGCTCTAATTTCACCATGATAACACTATATACACATTAAAAGCTGCAAGACGACTTATTTTAACTCTTAAATCCCGCAGATCTTTTATTTATATCTGCTCGCTTTCTGTTTCAAACTGTTTATATCTGAAATCATATGTCACATTTTCTACTGCGGCATGGCAATCCTGGGTTTAAAACATCTGGATCAAACGCAACAAGGTGCAGAGAAGAAGATGACATCTGTACATGGTCAAAACACAGGCCTCCTCTGTCTGTGTCTCCCTCCTCTTCCTTCAACCTCACATTTCATCCAGTCCTCAAACTCCTTGACCCTGAAACAGAGGAAGGACCTTGGGACACAGGGAGGACAGCACATAGGAGAAATTAAAGTGTCCTTCCATGGTAGTGGATGGTGGGGGGGGTAGAATGCAGGGGGTTAGGATCACTGAGCTTAATGGTCCGGAGAGACATCAGATGTAGGAACTCAGCATTTCCCAATCTGGGAGTTTGTGTAATTTAAAGGGACAGCGAATGCAGGCCGTCGTCTGAAGTGGCTCGTTTCACTTATCTTGAAGGAGGCCAAGGAGATCTAAGAATTCCTGAGATGCTGCACGACAACAGGGCCCTTATATGAGCTGCTACCAATATGGCAAACGAAAAACGTTCGTGGGGCGCAATTAAGCTTTACAAAAATGCAGTCTGAGCCAGGTATTATTCTGGTTTGTCTTTGCAAAGGTACCGTGATATCAAAAAAGTAGATCGGAGCAGGATGATCAAGTTTCCCCTTCTTTTTTTCCACCCACTTTCAATTATAATGCGTTTGCAGAATCTCTGAAGAGGGTAAAACTATAGGTAGAAGAGGGAGCAGAGTGGGGTTAAGAGGCTGACTCCGGTCTTCGGTTATTTACACTTTTTAAACTTTTATTCTAATTACAGCAGAAGCATCAAATATATAACTAGTCTGTCTATCTGAAGGCATTGAGAATGTTAGAGAGGGCACTTTAACGCAACCTGGGAGACACGTTAGTATGATACAAGGTGATAATATAAAGCATGTTCAGTCTTCCTCTGCGCTACAAACTGGAAAATTAACAGCATTTACATGTGAAAGCACACACACACACACACACATTGTAACATAGTTACACATCTTTATGAAAATCCTACATGAGTCTACAAGCACTAAGTCTCTTAACTGACCCGTCTTTTATATGTTTCTTCTCTACTTTGGTATTAAAAAAAAATCCCAACTACTACTTTGTGTTTACCTCCACTGGTTTGGATGCCTAGCATGCCTGCAAGACGCAAGGTAAAAACAAAGATGACAGGATATTATTAGAGGGAGGATTTTGTCAGCATCAGTAGTCACGGATTTGAATTCCTGACACATGCCAACATCTATGCACCAATATCAAGCCCACAACAACAAATAACTGCATCCAGGACACAAAGTTAAAGAGTAGAAAGACAGAAGGGTCATATCCTGTCTGGATGCTCACCTGGAATTTCTCTACGCAGGTGTACTGTGTGTTTGCTTAAGCCTTATATCTATATGAAGGGGAGTTGAAGGCATACACAGTAAATTTCCTGTTTCTGTCCAGGTATGTATTTCATATTCTTTTTTTTCAAAGCTGGAATTCAATATATTTATCTTTAAAATTTCCTGTATGTCAAAGCCTTTCATATTTGTTGTATATCTATGCAACAGCTTAAACTTGAGACAAACACAGCTGGAAATGACATTTTGTCTGCCTGTTTTATCTCCAGAAACCACTACCAGAATGTCTCGAAATCCACTGAAGCTCATTTTATTGTACTTTTGTCTTTTCTTTGACATCTCACCTGGAAGCATTATCCGTGGCCAGCTGAGAATGCAGGGCAGCTTAAAAGAAACAACTGTTTGGCCTTGTAAACTCGGTGCAGTTTCTCTGAAAACATCTCTGATGGAGTGTTGCTTGGACATGCTAGGAGCAGCTGCCTGGTTATGTGAGTCTCCAACGGCTCGTGTAGATTTCTGCACCAACGCAATTAAACAAAGCCAAGTATGTGTGCATGGATGAGGATTGCATGCACAGATCTGAGCTAAAGAGTGAGTTTTGTTGAAAACGAATGAACTTGTTCTTGTCAGCATACTGCCTGGAAATGTCAAGGTTCTCTGAGCATGCATGTGCTTAGAAAAACATGTTACAATGGCATCCTGGGGTCCTGACAGCCCTTTGAAACACACCAGAGACATGAGAGGCATCACTGCAGGGCCCGCTTTTACTGACAAAAACATCAGGTTGCATAAAAAAATCTTATCATGGACAACAAAGGCAGACGTTTTGAATGTCTTAAAAAAATATTCAACCCACTCTTTAGGTATGCAGGTCAATCTCATCCATCCTTTTACGGTAGTGTTTTGTTTCTTTGTCTTTTGATATTTGGTGTGATGGCTTCTTAAAATGTCGAGGCAATATCCTGAACACGGGAAACAACAATATCTTGGGAGCTCCAGGGTCATTTCTATGACATTTTGAGCAGCCATCAAACAATCTCAGCACCAATGCACCAACCGTCCGTATTGTGAGTGTGCAACCTACCGGAGGAATGAAAACTTAAATGCAATTATCTCATGGTGGATGTGGAAAAAAAACATTGAGAGATGCTGAAGTTGTATTTGCAGTGCAGTTTAGCCAAGCAACTCATTGGTCTATTTAATGATGCAAATCTGTTCGTATCTCTGCCTTGTTGACCAGTGAACACGTTCCACGATTGCTGCTGCAGCACAAACCCCTCTATATGTCTAGCATCCACCTGTAGGCCCTGAGTCTGAGGATCAGGAGAGCTGTTGGTCATCGCTCGCAGTATCTCAGTGTAGGTGTTACGGGGAATGATGAGGTCAATGTCCACAAATTATAAGTATTAGTTAGAATAATGATGATGAAACTGTTTTTGATTTATCTTTCCTCTGTTGATTTCATACAAATAGCATCACTTCACATGATGATACTGATGCACTAACATGTCAAAATAATCTCTTTTTTGTGTGTGAATATTATTGTAATGCATTTTGTATAAGTACACAGACTGAATTTCCCTTCTGTGATTGATATAGTATTTGATGAATTGTAAAAACAAAGAATTTCCTGCTATCGAAGCCAGCGAGAGCTTCTAAATTTCAACAGCATTAACTGGAATTGCAACTAAAGCACCACTTTAAACTCAACACTCATCCTCTTTTGCTTCTGTCAGTGTTGAAAAGGACAAAAAAGGAAGCTGCAAAGTAAAGAAATGACATTTTTTTGGTGAGCAACCCTGACCAAAATGTGTACGTGTACATGTGAATTTTGTATGCACACACACACAAACACACACCCACAGAGAGAGAGAGAGTCTGTTGATCCAAATGCCTCTATGATTACACTCTATTCAAAGGCGGACATCTGTTGAAATGATCTTAATTAGCTGATAAAAGGTGACTGTGAATGAACACACACACACACACACTAAAAGAGCTGCGATCTGATCAGGTCAGTGTTTTGGGTAGGGCCGTGTTTAAGACATGGTTGCATCTGCAAGGCCTGCAGGTCTGACATGTGCATGCAGATAACTGAGAGTGGAGAGAAATCAAGCGACAGCTGAGGTGGAAAGAGAACACAGCAAGAAAGAGGAGGTGGAGAAACGCAAGGTGGAGTTTGCTGGATTTCTTTTTCACAACTGTCAAAAATAATTTAAGTCAAGATGGATGGTTTCATCTTCAACAACATCAGATTGAATATCTTTGGACTTTAATCAGAAGAAATGATCAACATGGACTTGAAGCAACTGGGAAGGGATTTTTTTCTTGCATTACCAATGTTGAAAACTAGAAAAAATATCAAATTCGCTGTTCCATACTGTCCTACTTTTGGCACCCTTTTCGAATGACCAGAACCAGTAAGCTGTAGCTGGAAACACTGCAGCCTACTAAATGACTGGTAGACAAGCGTCTCCTCCAACTGGTGTGGTGAAAAGCAGAAGACGCAACTGTTGATTAGCAGGACACACAGTTTTGTCTTTATTTGTCGCTAAACAGTGATAACAAGATCACTGGGAAAGACGACAGCTTAATGGTTCAGTGATCTCTGAGACACCTTCTTTGAGATTCAAAGGAGAAGGTGGAATTCAAACTTGATTACATTATGAAGAACGAGAAAGTATTCAGAGTAGTCATGACAGAATGACCACAGAAGAGCGAACAGGAACAAAAAAGAAAAAAAAAGGAAGTCCAGCGAGTGTAGGATGAGACAGAGTTACCAGTTTGGTCATTTCTCTACTGGACATGATGATGGAGTCTGTCAGCAAACTGTAACAGGGTCGGTGAATTAATTAATGATGGATTCTGTTGCATAATTTACCAAATGTCTTCTGTATTCATCTCAAATGGTATTTTATCGACAGGCGAAGCAGTGTCTCAGGAGTATGATCTTATGCTTTTATGAAACCTGAAATCGCTCCACCTGTACAGCATGGACACGTGGCGCTGGAGTCAAGACCATCTCAAACCAGAGTACGAACCGAGCCATGAACTGAACCACACGTCTCTGCGATTAAGTGGGCTCTGAAGCTTTAAACTGACCAGGGATTGCCATCTCAATTTCATCTTTTTTTTCATATTTTCAAACACAGGACAATTAAAATAAAAAGAAAAAAAACATTAATGACAATGGATCATTGGAAATAAAATAAAAATTTCAATCAGTCACAAGTGCATTCTCCTCAGCTGCCATATTTCTCTCATGTGAAATTCTTCTTTTGGCTCATCCCCCCCCGTCCTTTCTTTCTTGTTCATCGCTATAAGTTTGCCCCTTTCATCCTCCTGTCAAAGCCCTCTGCCCTGGTGCCCTCCAAATGAGCCTGGCCATGAAAGAAAGAATGACCCTGGCCAGATTGAAGAAAGAAAGACAGAAAGAAAGACGGCGACAGAGAGTGGGAGAAGGAGAAAGAAAAGACAGACAGACAGCAGGGGGGTGTGGAGAGACAGGAGGACAGGGACGAGGGAGGGGAAGTGATCAGCATCACGTCAGTAATTTATGACTTTTCATGGTGATGCAAAAGAGTCAATACAGTTGGGTTGACGCGAAGCTTTGACTTGATCCTCTTCGAGTCAGTGGAGGCTGGAGGGGAGGAGGAGGGGGGGGTGTTAGGCCTGGAGTTGACACTGACAGATATACGGCCATCTCTTTTCTTTTTTTAATCTTTCCTTGTTGCTGCATACCGAACAACCGCCCTCCGCTTGGTAGTCATGTTCCTGACTCTCCCTTCAGTTTACCTTCTGCTTCTCTCCTTCTTCATCATCTTTTTTTCTTGTTTCTCCCCCTCCCCTTCCTTGCGCGGGCTCTTCTTCTGTCGCTCTAGTAAAAACATAACCCAGGCAGTAAAAGGAGAGGAAGAGCTCTTGCAAAGGTTTGTGCATTTAGACATTTTAAAAGGATGGATATATAAAGCCAGACCACTGCATGTGGGCCTCCCTGGAGCTGCACGTGACCTTAAACCTCTGTGGAAGCTGTGCTTCAAGAGAACATTGATTTTTATGTAGACACGTTTCTGGTAAATGTAAGATTACTTATCAAAACTAGCATGATCCTCCACATTACAGTTTTGATTGTATGTGAGGAACGTGCAGCTTATATTAGCGTATTAGTAAATACAGAAGAGGACATTTCTCTATAGCGTATATAGAAATTCCATCTTCTGGGTTTGAGTCGATATACTGCAACAGGATTGTCGCTTTCTTTGTGGCCTTCTTGGGCTAAAAATATATCATTCAGTAAGCTGCTTGCAGGATGCTGTGACATTATTGAGCTTCCCCACTTTATCTCCCCCAAACTTCATATCATGTTCTACTGATTAGCAGAGAGTACAGGAACATTAGGTTTGACTCGTTTTTTCGGGGCATAAATGACGGATGCGCATCTCCATCCCCAGGAACAGCCCCGCAGCAAGAATTTTCGAGAACCTCCACGGAGCTCCACCACGACTTACACGCCCATAAAACTGCTATTTCATTCATTAAGATGTCAGGAAATTATTAACCTATCAGAATATTTCTACTTTAACGGATGGATTAATTTATTAACTGATACCTTTGTGTACATGCTGCTGTGATCCTCAAAATTTCCAGCCGCTACATCAATCGCACCCCCTCCCCTTCCTCACAACACACCCTCTAGAAATCTCTCCCACCCACAACTTTTAAATTATATGTTCCTACTGAATATGGTGACAGCAGAGCTATGCTTGATGTTTTCCCACCACGTTGGGTCGATTAGTTTTTGTGATTTATATACTACAGCTGCTCGAGAGAGAAAATATTTAGCGTTGACATTTTACATGAGAGTAACCTTTGATTGTGTGAAGGAGGAGGAAACATCCAGATGGTTTGGAAGAGCTGCTGAGACTGAGGAGCAGGAAACCCTCCGAACCCCCCTCCAACTCCACCAGCGGGCCTTTTGAATGATAATGCTATTCTTTTCCTGAGCCACAGTAAAACCACCACATCACAATGCGCTGCTCATCTTCTTTGCTGCAGCCCACTCGACAGGGGGTCTCTCTAACTCTCTCTCTCTCTCAAACACACACACACACACACACAGAAAAGGGCTGATTAGTTTCTACCTAAAGCAGTGTTTCTCAAACGGGCCCGTAGGGGGTGTGTGGAAGCTTTCCAGGGGTGGAACCCTTCAGGTTAGAAAATGTAGCAGGTGGAACTAATGTTTTGGTCTCAAAGGTCCCGGGGCACATTTTACTGATGCACAACAAGAATTCCACGACCACTGACTAAACAAAACAATGTTGGTTGGGAGAATGGACAAGTATCTCAACGGTGCGAAAATAAAAATACACAAGTTTTTCCGATATTTTAACAAGACAACGTTAGCCAGCGTCAGTGGAGATTTAGCACTGGAATTCAAAACGATAAAATATGATGAGGCGCGTCTCAGTCTTGGAAGGACCACGGTCTGTGCTGCGTCTCAAAATTCTGGCAGCGGATTTATAGAACAAGATAATTGAACATTTAATTTTTTATGTGGAAAAGTATCATCTCAGAGAGTAGTCTTGCTGAGTTTGTTTGTGTTCTTCAAGCAACAACTGAAATCAGTTTTAATTTGCACAACAAACAACTCACAAAAAAGCAAAATGGTATTTTATTATATGAATGATATTGATGTTTCTTTCAATCACAGTTATATTTGTCCTGTTATTACAATGTAATTTGGTTTCTTGCTGTTTTATTTATTTATTTTATTTGTATTTATTTGTATTTATCTATTTTGCACGGGGGAGGTGGGGGGGTCTGGGTGGATATTTGTTATGTGTATTTGTATACGTGTGTATGTTTACATATATATATATA
>JBAMYA010048919.1:0-33730 GCA_037176975.1 Arrhamphus sclerolepis | reverse complement strand
GTCTGATGGTGAGCTGGATCTCACCTAGCGGGAGGTGTTTGGGGCCCGACACACGAGAGGGAGGGAGAGGGAGAGAGAGAGAGAGAGAGAGAGAGAGAGAGAGAGAGAGAGAGAGAGAGAGAGAGAGGTTCATCATCAGTGGCTATTCAGATATTCTCATGATGAATGTGCTTTACAAGCAGCTCAAAGACCTAGATAAGTCCTAGATTTTGTTCCAGTTAAAACATCAATTTTGTTTATGGACTAATCTGACTGCTTCTGATCTAAAGGGTGATAGTATTAAAATGTGAAGAGAAAAAAAAAAAGAAGCATTTTAAAGTGCCTGAAATAACCATCTCTCAGTGTTCCAAATGGGCAACTGATGTCATGGCCAAGTGGCTTTGGCTTACATGTCTCATTTTGCTGTCAATCAGCCCGACACACGAGAAGAGACGGCAAGAAAAACAAAAAGGACGTTTCAATACTGATGGTTTAACAAAGTGGTGCCAAAAACTTGAAATATTAAAAAAACAAAAAGACACCAATGCGCCTCAAACTAACAATATTGTTTCACTGACTGGGAGATGATTTTCCATGCTTTTATTTTTTCTAAAAACCAACTAAACCTTTTCTAACTCTCTTTTTACTTTTCTTAACGGGTGCTCATCGGTGGCATCATATCACCCCAATTTTATCTTCTTTACACGGGCTGCCAGTCAAACAGCGCATCGATTTTAACTCATTATTCGGCAGCTCGAACACTTCGGCCCTCTGATCAGAACTATACAACTAGAGGAGATCATGTTTCCATCCATCGGCCCTCGCTGAGGAGCCTTTGATTCAAACAGACTCAACGTCATACTTCTGCAGCTGCTGGAGTCTCTGCTGCAGCTCCTGAGTGGCGTAGGGATTGGAGATATCTGATGCAATGCTGGGTGTGGGTTCTTTGCCTCCAGCCAGGTACTGATGGGAACCGGAGATGGCCAGGCTAGAGGTGCTCCTCCCAGTCTCAGCCAGGCTCTGACCTGCTCCTTTTACCATGCCGCCGTGTCCCAGGTCTGTGATTCCAGGGGACTTGACGGATTCCTCGGATTCACGCTGCCGGTTCAGCGCGTCCTGAACCGAAACCGAGGCAGAGCGGGGGATGTGAGAGCCTGTGGGAGCAGGTTTAGGGGATTCTGAGGAGACGGAGGGCCGCGAGGTCCGGCTGGAGGAGCTGGACTTGCGGACCTGCACGGAGGACGGGGCAGAGTTTGAGGAGGGAGAGGATGAGTCCTTATCCAGGTAGAGGACCTGAAATCAAACAAAAGATGAAGAGAAACTGTGTTAACAGAACTCCAGACACTGAGCTAAAACATCAGCACGGATCTAATTTTACCCGCAGAGCCATCTTCATCTTGAGGGTGCAGCTCGGTCCAGAGTTGTTGACGGGGAAGTGCTGGTGCAGCGTCATGTCCTCGGCCTCCAGCAGGTGAACCAGAGGCACCTTCAACGTCCCCAGCGAGCACTCGTGTTTTGAATCCTTCACCTAAAAACAGACACAGGCCTTCAGAAGTGAGCCGCTGCTTTTTCTCTGGTCTCCAGTCTGGCTGGATCGTCTCACCTCGACCTCCAGATCTTGACTTTTGGGGTTGTGAATGAGAAAGGTGAATGTCTCTTCCCACACTGGTTCGTTGGTCTTATACTTGACCTGGAGATGGAAGCAGGAAAAGCTTTTATCAAGAACATAAAACAGCAGGTCCAGAAGGGCAAATTCATGGCTGTCGAAGAGGTTTTCGAAAGCTAAAATTCATCAGGATGATACACAGACAGGTGGCGGCGCGACACCTCGTCATGGAACCAGGAAGCGCCGCGACCACTGATATCTAACGCCACCTGCTGCACGGTACCAGAACACCTGCGGAGCTGAATTAGATTACCGTTAGGCCAAGACTGCTGTGACCCTGCTGAATACGTCCAAAACAAAACGTCATCTGGTTTGTAAATGAAAAAATCATCCTGGAACATAAAAGCATGTCCTAAGAAATCTGTCTGATGCATCACTTCCTAAAATATTCATTTTTATTATACTATAGATAATATTCAGTAATAGATAAAGCACTTTGCAAAACAATTCCACATCTACACAATATCCTGCAAAACTATTTTAAAGAATTATTTAATTCATACTAATCAACACATTAATTAATTATATTGATTAATTTCCCTTTGGGGATTAAAGTGTTGTAGAATTTAACTGAATACACTGTTCATAAATGTAGATTGGTATAATTTAATTCACATAATAAAATAAAATAAAATAAGATTAAGAGAAGTTCACACTTTTTTTCCCCCAATCATAATTTTTTTTGTATCATGGTGCAGGACTGGAGAAAGAGCTTTTTTGAAAAGGCACAAAAAGGAGAAAAGAAGGCTGAAGGTCTGGAGCTGACTGGAGCAGACTGGAGCTGACTGGAGCAGACTGGTCGTTGAGACTCAAAAAACAAAAACAAAAAAAACCCCCACCAGTATGAAGATCCCAGATGTTCCAGAGTGACTGAGTGGCGTCCTCATTAGTCATGAATGCTCAACGTACAACCCAACAACAGTTGATGTGAAAGCGCTCTTACCTTGCTCTCATGGGATTTATGTCCCACCGTGAACTGGACGAATGGACTGGGATCACTGGTCACTTTTTTTCCGGACTGCAGCAGAAGAAAAGCAGGTCTTACACAAAAGAAAGAACAGCAGCTAGGCTAGTTTTTTTTTTATTATTTAAAGGCCACTTTGACATGTTTCAATCAGGAACAGTACAACAGGGTCAAGTTTTAAGTAAAATGAACTTTAAAATGTTGACTTTTAAAATGCAAACTGAGCCGTTTTATGTTTTTATCCAACTTGGCCGTCAGTAAGACATCCAGATATCCTAAAGTTTAACTTTTGGGCCCCTGATTACTAAGAGAAAGGATTAGGAAGAAAGTGCATCAGGCAAAAGTCCCATGAACCAGAAAAGTGCAGTAATTACACCAAATTATGTAAAAAAAGAAAAAACAAAAGAAAAAGATGCATGTAGCTCAGACAACAATGCTGTTATTTACAACACACATTGTTAGACATAGTTCCTGTGATCGAACTAATAATTAGTGGAGTTCAGGAAATGTCAGTAAATGGAATTGACCATATGGACGTGTTTTGATGCTGCAGCGGCGCCCCCTGCTGGGAGCGATGGCTAGATGAGCTTTCAAAACACTTGAATATGAAAGACAAAATATAAGAAACTGTCTGCAGGCGACCGTACAGGCAGTTTAGGGTTTGCTTGTGTACGCTGGCAGATCCTGGAGATCTCTGCCTCGACTTCAGTCAGCTGCAGATGCTCATGAAAAGGCTTCGTGTCATTCTTGGAACAAAATTCCCACAAACCTATTTTGCCAAATGTTTCACATGGAACTATTTCCTTTGGTGGAAAGTAGTTCCAGCTGAAAACTGAAAAGTGTGGCTCTTGTTGAGCAGCAGTGACCTGGTTTTAGTGTCAGTGGTAACCCTGTTGGTGCTGGGGTAACAAGCCCTGACGTTTACTGAACTTCAGTTTACGCAGTGTGACTGAAAACACGTGGACGCCACACCTGATTTGCACCCATTTCCTTTTCTATCATTCATACAGTCTGCTCTTCATCGTACTACCATCCCATAAATATCTTGCTTCCTTTTTCATTTTAATTTCTTCGTCTCTGCCGACTGATGAGTTTTCAATTTAAACGCCATCGGACACATTCAGGCAACACCATGTACCATTGTGCTAATCAAAATCAAAAATATTAATCCAAGAAATAAAATAAAAAAATGTAACTGAGAGCTACAAATTACAGAACCGAGAGACACGGCAGTTAAAAAACCATCCCTGTTTCCAAATCGTCTTTGAAATTCTGAAACTATGTCAAATCAGCGTCATGTCAATCAACATCAGAGGGGGCGGGACACAGCTGAGATTTAGCAGCTCATTGGCTGCTGAATAACCTGATATTTTTAGTTTGGTGCATCATCTCTTTCAGCTGTTATTATCTTACTGTATTCATGTTCTGAAATGCTCCCAAGTCACTAGATTTGCTTTTTTTCCCCTTCTTCTCAATACTTTAACGTCTTCAGTTAAATGTGGGTGCAGAATCTGGTGTCCGGGGTTTTCGGCCACACTGCAACAGTGAGTGTCGAGTTTGTGTTTCCTCTGCATTGTCCCCCAGTGTCTGAGCAGTATGGGTGTACGTTGTTACCGTGTTGTTACCGTGTTGTTACCTTGATGGCTTTACTGACCGAGGCCTTCTTCAGCCCCGCTTGGTTGAACTCTAACGGATTGCGCTTTGATTTTCCCCCAGTGACACGGCAGGAGAGAGCAACACCGACAGACACGCACACATAACAGGAGGTTATTTAAGGTGGGGGAGGAGGGGGGGAGGGCATGCAGGGGAAGTTGATGACGACACACCACCACCACCACCGCCGCCGGGTTCATCAAAGAATCAGGATGCAACAGAAAGTGAGACAGACAGAGACAACATGGATGACCACATGGTTAATGTCGTTCCCCAGTCAGATGATTTTACAACAGCAGATTATTGAAAGTTATTACTGAGAGACAAAATGTGTATTAAAAGTGATATTTAAAATGAGAGACAAAACAGTAGTGGATAGCACCGGCTTCTGAAGTCTTCAGATGTAAAGATATGCAGCCAAAACCCCACAGCATCAGATGAGGGTCAGTATCAATAAAACACAAAAGTAAATGAAAATCAGGTGGAATGAGCTCACAGGGGGTTTTGATCAGCGGTAATCAATGAAGAGCAACGTATAGCAGAGGTGTCAAACTATTTCAGCAAGTCCACATCGTCACCATGGTTACCATAAAAGGGCTGCTTATTCTTTATTTTCTCAACCAGCTGTGTTGTCAGATTTCCTGCTAGGAAATAAATAAATAAATACATACATGTATGTATGTATTTTTGTTGTATATTTTCAAATTTCACAAACTTTGCAACTTTTATAACGGGACAGACTTTTGTACTAAAATAAATTTTCTTGTATAATCGCAAATTTCTTTTTCATAAAAAGCTACTTTTGTTGGAAAATCCCAAATTTTACAAGAATTTCAAGCTTTATCATAAAATTTAGACTTTTATACTGAAAACATTAATTCTAATGTAAAATCAAAATCAAAATAAGAAATGTGCTTTTGCTTTTTTTTTTAAAACAACCAAGACTTTTTTATAGTACAATCATAAACGTCACAACTTTTTAACTTAAAATTATAATTTGTTCTGTTGGAAAATGTCACCTTTTTGAAACATTTTGACATAAAATTGCAAGTTATAAAATTGAAAATTTTGTCCTATAAATCACGAATCTTTTTTTTTTCTTTTGACCAAAATGAGAAACTTTTTGTTGTAAAATCTTCTGTAAATGTTTACTAAATCATGACTTTTTGACACCAACCAGCTGCTCTCCACCTCCGTTATTCCACTTTTACATGTCAGTGCTGAACCAAACGGGCAGTTGTGTTGAAACCTCCTCAGAAATGTTCGCGTTATAAGTATATGATCGTTTTCACGCTCTTATGGGACACATAAAATGAAATGGCGGCTGGATTTGGCCCGAGGGCCTCGACTTGGACTTGTAAAAGATCTTTTGGGATAAAATTCACTGACATTAACAGAGATGTATGATGAACTCTCTAAAGGCTGTTCAAGGTAAAAAGAAGATCTCACAGTGAGAACATGAGGGTATTTAACAGTACACAGAAAAACAAAACAGAACATGGGATCAGTGTTTAGGGGCCTTTTTAATGTCAAGTTCTTGATAGTTAAATAAAGGGATGTTTCAGGCGACCAGTCTGGCTGTTGGATATGGTCTTACTTTTTACCCAAACCCACTTGAGAGTGTGTCCATTGAGGTACACTGTAAATCGGAACATCCCAACTTGATGTGATGGCCAACATCTACGACCTCAGTGTAAAACTATGACACATTAACAAATTCAGAGGGATTAAACTGGTTCTGATGGGAGGAAGCCAGCACACACAACAGGTTTAAATCAGATACTGTACGTAAAACATGGACAAAACCAAAAAGAAACCAATGCAGAAGTACCTTAAAGACAAAATAAACAAAAAAAAAACCCTGATGACCAGCAGGGGGCAACACTTGGTTGGAGAAGGAGGTCTGATTTTCTTGGTCTCAGTAGACACCATCTTAAATTTTTTTTTAATAAAGGTCATCAGATTTTGCTGCAAGTGAATTGTGGAAGTCATGTCCATCTTTTACATGCAGTCTATGACCTAAACAAAGAGGATGGAGGGAACTGATCGATGGAGATTTCACCTTCCCTGCTCTGAAAATCTCTGAATCAAAATGCATTCCTTCCTCCGAAATAAGACCTCATTAAATAATTTATCTTTAAAATTGTGGCCACACTACGTTAATTTAATGAAATAGAGAAAATATGTAATTGATAAGGTAAAAATAAATATAATTCTGACTGTCAGTTCTATTAGCTTTTGTATGAAAGGTGGAATTAGACAAATTAAATAGTTTTAACTTAAGCTAGAATAATGATATTTCCTCAAGGAACTGTACGAGGTCTTCTGTGGATTGAAGCATCATGAATTACCATCATGTCAATCAGAACAGCTACGTTGATAAAGATTATCTTTACATGTGACTCCAGATCTTTCATTGTCCTAGCAGTGGAACTTAAATGTCCAAAAGAAAAAAACAATTCAGTCCAAATAAACAACTGCAGATCAGGGATTAGTTAAACATGCAAGCATGAATGGATTAATAATTTATTTTATCTTATAGCAACATCATTCCGACCAGAAATTCAGCAATTTTATACCAAAATGATGGTGCGCTACTAATATATATATATATATATATATATATATATACATGCATACATACATATGTATATACATATACATATATATGCATCTTTTTTAGATATTTTTTTAAGGGTATGCCCCCTTGATAACAATTCTGTCCGCCTAATACTCTTTTTTTAGGGACAACAATCATCTGAATAGTATCAATAAAGTTAAATATACAAAAGATGAAAGAGACTGCCAACTATGCGTTTGGGTCTAAGTGTTGAATTAAGTTTGTTATTTCAAATGTTAGTTAATTTTAGCTTTATGACCTGTTGAAAAAAACCTCAACAGCATGCTCTCATGCTGTACTTTCTGATGGAGGTTTAAAAATGAACAAATAAATAAAATCCTGGGCCACATCATTACCGTGGTAACCCTTAAAGGGACAGTTATCCTTTACTTTTTTTTTTTAACTGTGATGTTGAAAGTGAGTTTTTGTCATAAAATCTCAAATTTCCCAAAATTTACAGTTTTCATCATAAAACTGAGGCTTTTGTTCTGATATCACAATTTTTCATTTAAAAAAAGAATTCACGCCCTTGCGGGCCAGATTTGGCCTCGAGTTTGACGTGTTCAAAAGAAAAAAAGGGGCACTGAGAAAATACGAGAACCAAACCAATCAGGTGAAACTCTTATTTGTTTAAACAAATTCTGAAGATCTGTTTACGATTGACAACAGTAGAGGAAGAAGGATGCTTTTGACGCTGCTGATAGCCTTGTGCTCATTTTCTGGTTGAGATGTCGTCTCTCTCAACTGTGGAACCTGTCAAACTCTAACTCAAACATCAACAACACATGATGCTTATTACTGGGAATCAAGCCCATGCGTGAATAAGGATTCATGCTGACGAGGCAAATTAATTCAATATTCTAAAAAACAAACTAAAAGCACAAGTTCCTGAGCAGGGGTAAACACACCTGGGCATTCTCCAAACTAGTCTACAATGCATAAAACAGCCAACGGACTCACAAACAAGGTCCGATAGAGAGAAGCGGTGTTCTCGCAAAACACGAGGCCCGCCGCCCGCCTCTCTTTTAAGTAGCCAGAGCCCAAGTTCCCCTCGAAGACGCTCTTCAGAGGGGGAGGAGGAGGTGAGGCGGAAAGAGAAGAACCAGAGAAGAAGAGCATTCTGAGAAGAGGAAGGTGAAGGCTATGCTAGAGTTCAGCCACTGATCAGGTGTTTTCAGTTAGAAAATCACTACAGACATGGAAATATCACTAAATTTAACAATAAAGACACCTTAACAGAAATGTGTAAAATGCAAAACGACTGCTGCAGAATGAATTTAATCTGCCAGCCTTTTATTTTTTTCTTTTTCTTTTACTAATTCACCTTCAAGATGAGATGTAGTTGAAGAGCAGGAGAAAGGTTCAGGAGGCAGAAAACCTTGAAAGACTCAAATGATGCAAGAAGCATCAGGTCTGAGGCAAAGCAGCATTTGATTTAAACTTCCCCCAACCACTGAAATTATCTCTAAACGAAAGCAACAGAAGGCAAGGAGCCATGCGTACAACTCCAACGTTGTATTGTTGTCTTAAAAATCAGTTTTTCAGTGATGTTTGAGGCTTTTCAGCTGATAAATCTGCTGAACTTTGGAACGAAGCTACGAGTAAACAAAGCTGATGAACACTATGGCGTTTGACTCACCGGCAGGTTTCTGGCCGAGTCCAAGTAAATGATGAGCAGCACAGACGACAGGCCGTCGTTGGCGTGACCGCGGTCAGCTTTGATACTTGACAGCACCTATGAGGGCAGACAGAATACAGTTTTTTTTTTGTTTTTTTTTAACCTTTTAGTTTATTCTTAATCGTTTGGTCTCGAAGAGTAAAGGAGTTGTGTTGAGGCCGTCTCTGCGAGCGAAGGCGTCGCTGCTGTACCTGGTCCAACATGTTGGGCGTGGGCGCCAGAGACAACCACTCCAGCTTCAGGTGCAGCTTCCCTGTGGCCACGTCCTCCAGAGCGAACCACTGAGCGAGAAGGACAAGTGTCGTTAGTAAGAAAATACTAAAAAAAAAAGGGTGTAAAGTAACTTTTTTATACTCGTCTTATTTATCATTAAAAACAAACATCTTCCTTCTGAAAGAATATACGATTTTGGTGTTTGAAGTCACTTGTAACTCCAAACTTCTGACATAAAACAATTTTGATGCCCATCTCAGTCTAAAAACTTATTTTTTAATACATCAGGAAACTGCATCCTCTAATAACTATCTTTTTTTCTTTGTCTTTATTCAGACTTTTTTTGTGCAAAGATTGAGTGTCTAAACCACATCATCAACCACATATTGTTAAAGGGCCAGTTATTATTACTTTTTTAATTAATTTATTTACTATTGTTAATCCAATTCTGCCTCCATTTGACCCCTCTGGGCTGTTGGACCCAGAGCAGTGTGCTGCTGCGTCATCATTGGTACCGGCGACCCTCCGGTTGCCAGCCCAGTTCTCTAGCCAGTACGCCATTCTTTGTTGTCCTATGTTGTCAGATTTATCGGTAGGATGCTAAAGTTAATTGTTGTATTCATATTTGTCATTAAAAACATAAATCATTTGGGGGTGTTTGTGTGCTTGCAGCACGTGCATCCACATGTAGGCCGGAGTGGGGAGGGTGGGGTCTTCCTACACCCGTGTTTCCTGCGGTCGGGGGAACCAGGGGAGGTACTGATTGCTGAGTCTGGACTTGATGAGGATTGATGGGGACAGTGGTCTTGATTCAGTTTTAGAGACCTGGGATGGTTGCTGTTTTTGCTTCTGCCTGTTGTTGTCTTTTGCTTGTTTTTCTCTCTCTTTCAGACTCCCGATGTCTGTCTCCCAGTGACTTGTTGGTGTGCCAGCTGCGTGTTATCTTGTCTTTCAGAGTTGCAGACATGTTTATCTCTCTCCCTCTCCCCTCCCCTGTTTCTATCCTCCTCACTTTCTTTATTCACAAAAAAAAAAAAAAGCTTTATACAATAATGAGAAAACTGCCTCGGTGGGCTTCTTGCCTGTTGTTGCCTCTGAGTATAAATAATAAAAACAAAACATAAACCTCTTTGAACAACAATGCTTAGTAAATTTGGGTTTTTGCCTTAAGATTGAGTTAAATCAAATTGTTAAATTTGTTTCTGTTATACTTTTAATTGTTTTACATTATTTTTGCAACTTTTTTACTTTAATACTTCTTCTTTGACAGTAATGTTAATTCTATCTAAGGAGGAAAAGTGTCACAACAAATAAATAAATTTTTTATAGTGTATTTTTATGAGCAGTTATATTCGTGAACTTTCAGTCTGAATATTTTAAACTGCTCTGATGCAGTGGAGACGTATTAGACAGAAATGTAACATTGGTGTTGTGACACGCTGAAAGGAAGAAGAGCAGCTCAGAGAAGAAAAGTGTCATCACCTCGTCAACCTTCTGCTCCTTCTCGACCTCAGCCAAGTCGATGATCAGGCTGGAATAAAAATCACAAACATCAGAAATGCAAACATCTGCCTTCGAGCAAAACAAGTTTACCAAAAACAGCTGGTGTTTCATTCCTTTCCAATTTGTTATTTTCGTATCCGGTGACTCATCGACTTCAGCGTCACAACAAACTGTGTTGCGACAGAGCAGAGTGAAAGTTGTGACTGGAAGTGACTGTGAACCTAACAACTGTGAAAGCTCTGAAGTCTCCACCAAAGCCGTCATCAAATTCATCAGAACTCCTAACTCCTTACACGATTTGTCAAATATCTATTTACTGAACAAGTCATCTGTTTACTTGGTTACCAGTTTCTTTATTGCACAAACACACACATTCATTTCATGTGGGCATCCTCAGTTAGCCTGACAGATCAGAGCCACATCTGGACAGATGTAGGGGTCTGAAAATCTCCTCATCCAGGAGGCAGGACTAACTTGTTGCCTCACAAACACCTCTGCACGCCATTGGTTAAAGCTACAACCAATCAGAGCATCAGACAAGGTGACATATTCAGAGCGACGCGACAGGAGAGTGTTATGGAGAACAGTTTGATAGAGACGGAATCCAACAGTTGTTACTGTTCTGCAAATGATCCACCACAATCACTTAGAGACTGTCATGGAAGTCCAAGCCTTTATTAATTATCGATGTCAAAGTCGATTCAAACCACCGATGTTTACCATCCAGGCTACAACCTCACTCTGCCATCATCATGTTATATCCTCTCAGTGATGCTCTACGAGGATAGACTGATCTGATTGGCTCTTCAAGACTTTTGTGTATACTTAATGAGCTTCAACAGAGGGTAGCTAGACGGACCTGCTGAGAAAATTCAAATTTGCCAGCGGTACATCTAGATTTCTAGGCTAATTCTCATTTATTCATTTATATTCAAATGTCTAATTTTGCCAAACCAAAAGCTCAGAACCAAAACCTTCGAATGGCGCATCATCTGGAGGCCAAAAAGTGACAGTCACTTTTATTTTCCACGGCTCTGTGATCAATTAGTGAACCAATAATAAATAATATAGAATATGCTCTGACAACGTCTGGAGACAAGATTGTGCGTTACCTCCCCAAATAGTCATCTTTGTCAGTGTCTTCATCAAACAGCTCGACCCCCAGGTTGTTGCCCGTGTGATCATAAATGAGAGCCTGGAAAAGATGAGCAGATTCGATAATGAAGCCTAAACACTCCGCAGATGTAATTCAAGTTCAGCATCACTACTCAGACACACAAACCTTTACACCGTCCTCATGATGGATTTAAAATTTGGTTTAAAACTCTATGTTCTGAAAGAATATAGATCGGTCCTTCAACTGCTAAGCTAAGGAGTGCTATCAAAATTACTACCATCAAAATAACTTTTTCTTCTTAAATCACTTCTTTTTTTGTTTGTTTTAAAATGGTGAATTTTGAAATATCACAACTTTTTGTCATAAAATCTCAAACTTCTAAGATAATTCTTTTTTTAAATCATAAAGTTACTTCCTAAATTAGAAAATGTGTCTCGTTTTCAGAAAGTTTGGACTTTTATTGTAAATAAATAAAGCAACTTTTTGTTGTAAAGCTATGAATCTTTCAAAATTGAGACTTCATTACTTTGATGTAAAAGTGCAATTTCTTTTTTCATTATTACAATTTTTTGTTATTTAAAAAAAAAATAAAGTACAAGATTGTAAATTGTTCACAAAATTAGCAACTTTCCGGTGTAAAATTCGGACTTTTATGGAATAGCGTGTTTATGTTGTAACTTTTATTGCAGCACATCCTTTGCGCAATCATCCTTTCATACTAAAATAACAGTCTCCTAGCTGTAAAATAATAAGAACTGCACATTAAATGACTGTTCTCTATGAAGATATTCTGCACTAATGGCACACTGTCAGAAAAGTGAAGAACCTAAGAACAACAGAATTTACGGCAAAAGGTTCCTTCCTGCGTTACAGCTTTCCGTTAATCCTCACGTACGTAGCTGATCAGCTGATCAAGACTTCAAGACTTCAAAACTCACCTCAAACACTTCGTTCCATCTCGGGTTGACAGTCTCGTGGATCACTTTGGTCTGGAATAGATTTGTCCCGACCTGGACGACTCCGTATGGGTCTGACTTGCCTTTGAACAGCCCTCCCAGGAACCTGTCCTTCCCCAGCACGTCCTGGGCCTCAATAAAGTGGATCCTTAGGACACCCTGATGAGACGAGACGTGCGACCGAGAGCTGGGTGAGGAAGGTTCAAAAGCACCAAAGGCAGACGAGCTACATCCACGGAATTACATAGCACTTAAAAAATAAATAAAAATCTAGTTTATATTGTAAAAGAAGAAAATGTACAAATACTGAGGAGTTCCTCTTCAGCTAATGGCTGAAAATGCAAAACTAGAATCTAAATATGGATGATCCACCGACACAAAACGACAATGTGGATCCGCATGTCCTTTAAAGATGGAAACATGCGCTACATGTGATGGAAAATTGTTAATTCTGCATTAGTCTCACTAAATATGTACTCTAAGACACATATATGCTCTTTTACTGTACTGAGGTCATGGTGCCTTAACCTCACACACCAGAAGAACTTCATAAGGGACTGGGCTTTATCCATGCAGATTCAGATGTTTTGGTTAAGATATTGTGCTCTGTGTCAAAACAATTGTAGGGGATGTACGTCTGACCCTTTAAATTCACTGAAACCCAATCAGAGCCAAGTTGTTATTGTCTTTTTTCCTCAGTTTTGCTTAGATCCTAACTCACCCTATGGTTAAATATATATATGTTTAAAGACGTATGTCTCTTTTTATTCTCAACATTTCCACCTCCCATTACATTAGGGAAGTGCCTGCTATTTAAGGCAAGGCAAGTTTATTTGCACACAGTGTAGTGAGGGTGCAGCATATTTTTATCCCAAAACAGGCAGAAATCCGAGCTGTACGACCAAAACAAAGTAGGCTAGGTAGCAGGCTACAACCCACAGCTACAACCGTGAAAGTGTTTTATTTTTCTTAAAATGGTTAAACTGTGTACTTGGGGGACTTGTAAAAGTGACACCTGCTAAGATATTTGAGAGACCTGGCTCGAAAAATGGTCACATATAAGCTGTGTCCCAATCCAGCCGCCGCATCCTTCGAAGGCTGATTACATCACAACGACGCGCCGAAGGCTGTCTCAATTCGAAGGCTCCTTCAAATGCATCCTACAAATGCATCCTTCTTTTCCCTGATTTGAAGGACGGGTGCGCTGTATCCTTCTCAGCCCGCCCTATCCTGAGATGCATTGCAGGTATGTCGGAAAAGTCTATAGTAGCCGGGACGGAGCTGTGTACACAAAAATTAAAATCCTAAAGAGGTGATGGTGATAGGCTTTTGTCATTTGTGTAGACATTTTTTGTATTTTATTTTGTCTGAAATCATCAAGACAGCAAATGAGCTTGTACAGCGGGTCCTGTAGTTCTTCAACTATTGCCGCTAAACTTTTTTTTTTCAGACAGAAGCTTTTATTAAGCTTTCATTAAGCTGAGAAAACAGAATAGCTGCCTCTTTGCTGGCACTGTTGTACTTCTTCTAAAATTAAAAAAAGTAATTAAAAAAAAAACTTAAGAAAATTACGATCTCCATTCTCTCTCTGGTCCAGCAATGTCACGGTTGCTAGGCAACAGGAGATACGCCGAGGTAAGGGCGGGGGTAAATCTGAAGGCTAGACCGTCCCAGATCACAACCGCTGACTTCCATCTAGCCAGTCTTCGAAGGACCTGGCCTACGTCGACCAGGTAGTCTGCGTCCTTCGAAGGATGCGGCCGCTGGACTGGGACACAGCTTACGTCTTTAAAAGGTAAGTCTGCCAGCATCAGCTGCTTTCTCTGCCATGCTGGTAACTAAACTAATTAAAATATCCCATTTTCATGGAAAACCCCCGTTTTTCAAGCTCACTACGCGTACCTGAAGTGTTTCTTTTTATTAATATCCAGTTGCTGTTGGTTTTGATTAAAAATGGAGTAAAAGTTCATATCATGTGATACCTTGGGAACGGGGAAGCGGACTTTGGCCAGCTGGTCCTCTCCCACCAGGGGGATGGTGATGCGGTTGGGAAGAACCAGGTAGCTGTGGATAATGTCCTGGATGAGGTTGTTGCACAAACCACTGAGACAGAGACGGACAGATGGGTGGAGACAGAAAACAAGCAAAACGTGAACAAGCGATGATTGGAATCCTTTAAAACAAACCAACAAAAAAAAAAAAAAACATCAACCAGAGCTGAGGAATATCTGTTAAATCATGTCCCTCATTCAGGTTTCCCACTCATGTTAAATCTGCAGCTGATTAACCAGCATGTTCTGTGGATACACATTAGATCCCAGTTGCTGTTGCATCCAGAGTGATATGAAACACCAGACTGCTGCGTCACAGCTGCACGTGTGCTGTCACTGCCAGACCTTCTGCTGCAGCACCACTACGCCGACCTGAGTTATCGTCTATAAATACACACAGTCACATGCAAATGCAGAAATAAAGAAAATGGTGACAGGAAAGCTGCACGTTAATGCCTGGTATGCAGTCGGCACAAGTTTAATATTCACTAATGTGATATTATTATGACCAACAGATGTTCCAGGCGTGCAGCTGCTTCCCTGATGCCAAACAGGCAGCAAGCTGAAACTCTAAGCTGGCACTAAGCTGCAGCGCCGCTGCAACAAGCGCATGCACATAACTATCGTCATGACAGCCAAAAGGGAAATCCTGACCTTCCACGTAAACACACATGGCTCGTCTGATGTAATATTCACTCCTCAGTGGGGCCCTTAAGAGGGTATTGGAATTTGCCCAACAAGTCCACATGTGTTTTGTGGACTTGGAGAAGGCATTTGACCGTGTTCCTTTGGGAGTCCTGTGGGGGGTGCTCCAGGAGTATGGGGTCCCTTGTTACGGGCTAACCGGTCCCTATACAAATGGAGGGAGTCTGTTCTGCATTGCCGGATGTAAGTCGGATTCTTTTCCAGTGAGAGTTGGACTTCACCGGGGCTGCCCTTTGTCACGGATCCTGTTCATAACTTTTATGGAATTTCTAGGTCCGCCGGGGGGCGGAGGGGTTCCAGTTTGGTGACCTCAGGATTGCCTCTCTGTTCTTTGCAGATGATGTGGTCCTGTTGGCTTCATTGTTCATTGAGTGTTTTGCAGCTGAGTGTGAAGAGGCTGTGATGAGAATCATCAGAGATTGACAGGTGGATCAGTGCGGCCTCTGCAGTAATGTGGGCTTTGTACCATTCTGTTGTGGTGAAGAGGGAGTTGAGCCAAAAGGTGAGACTCTCTGAAGTTCAATCATCCAGGAGGGACTCAGTGTCAGGCCGTTGCTCCTCCACATCAGAGGGAGCCAGCTGAGGTTGTACGGGCATCTAGTGAGGATGCCCGATGGATACCTCCCTCGTGAGGTATTCTGGGCATGTCCGACTGGAAGGAGGGCCCGGGGCAGACCCAGGGGGAGACCCAGGACATGCTGAAGGGATTATGTCTCTCGGCTGGCCTGGGAACGTCTCAGTATTCCCCCGGAAGAGCTGGAGGAGGTGGCTGGGGATCGGGGCGTCTGAGTTCCCTGCTCAAGCTGCTGCCCCGTGACCCGAAACCGGATAAGAAGTTAATGGATGGACGGAATAATAAATCCTGATATTTTGGGGGCAAATTCAGTCAGAAATAAATATTTTTGTGTATTTATGAACTTATGAAGTAATACATTCTGACTCTTTCCTCAGTTATTTACTTTTTTATTGCAAATGTGTAGGTTTATAAAGTCATAATTTCTGACTTTTATTGTAATTTTAAAAAATCATAAAGACTAAATTTATGAATTTGTAAGTATTTTCGTTGGATTTTTAGTTGGGAATTTGTGAGATTTATTCATTTATTAAAAGTTCTTTAAGTCAGAATTTATGAGTTTGGATTATTTCTTGCAAATTTGAAAATGTATAAAATATGAAGGACCAGTTAACAGTCTGATGAAGTCCTCAAGAGGATAAAATCATTTCACAGCTCATACCAGAGGGGTAGTAGTTGGGGTTACGGCATGAACCGATTGCCCATGACCGACATGTTTCTTCAAAACATAAAATAAAAATAAAGTATATCCAGCATGGATCGTCCTCTGCTTTTCTTCCTTATATCCTCTAGATGGCAGCAGCGTCCTGCAGCTTCTGCTTCATGACAACAAATCCCTCTGCAGCAGCAGATACTGGGTCGGTTTTCTTTCATCGATATTACAAAAGTTTAGTTCTAGCATGCCTCCTGCTCACTAAGGACATAACTAGGTCCATATGAGGGTTAGACGGCTCTGTTGCCTGTACTGAGATGGAAAGATGGAGTCTGTTTTTGGGATCAGCCTGAGCAGGTTGGCTGTGATTGTAAAAAGAAAGCAGCTGAAGGTTGTTGAAGGTTTTCATGCTGCTTCACTACAGGGAGGCAGTCGTCACTGAGGAAATATGAGGACCTTCTTACACACACACACACAGGAAGAGGAGGGTGGGGTGAGTGCAGGTCTGCATCTGATCACAGAGGCAATTTTCTTCAAACTTGTTCAACAAGGAGAGCTGCATTTCACAGGGTGGAGTGTTTTGGAAACCGCAGTGTTTCTGAGCTGAAAACAAACAGTACACCAGCAGGAAGCAGGTACACATCAGCGCAGGGGAGTGTCAACACGGTTCACAACTCTGGACATTCTCCACCTTCAGGTCAAGTTTCAGGTTCTGTAGTTCTTGTTGGTGCTTGGAAACCATTTTCACTGAGTTTGCTTTACAGTCATTACTTTCATAACAACGATAAGCGACTCCCACTGAGTCACTTTCGTTGAGCTTTGCGAGGTGATTCCTACCTGCCAGAACAAGGTCTTGCGCTCTGAGTGGAGACTAAAGCTGCACTTAACAAACTGTCCTGTAATTTATTTTTCAATTCAAATGCTGGGTCAAGTATCAGCTTTTCTGTGTTTTAAACACATGATGATACCTTCTAACTGTTTCCATGTGGATGAGCTTGTTTTTCCTCCTCTCCGAACCCACAACAGTGCCTTGGAACCAGAATATCTGGACACTGATACCATCCCACAATTCTTTGCTTGACGTCTACCTTTCACAAGAGAAATGAGTGGGTGGAGCAGAGACAGCATTATGTCCGAATAATGCGTCATGTGCAGGAATTAAGCTGCAACTTCAGCTTGAAGATCAGAGAGGACACGTGCATTAAATGTGTTATATAAAATCCAGGGTGAGTCTGTCCAACGCAGATCTGATATCACTGATGGTCAGCGATATCAGCAACTTAAACTACCAGTTTTTTTTAAATCATGCTCTGGTATGTAACACCTAACTGTTGAAAGATGTACTTTCTTTTTCTGCAGTGAGCATGTTTAAAAGTGCCATGCACTCATGCAGATACTTACTTGACACCAGGTATATCCAGCATATTGGTGAGTCCTGTCCAGTTGATGTCCAGCAGCTGAAAGACACAGAAGTTTTTTTTAAATAAAAGGACAAAAGCAAAAAAACAAAGGCCAAAATTTTCTTCTTAAGAGGTAAAATGTTATCCTTATGCCGAGTTCACCCTTTTCAATTCTTACAGTCTCATAAGATTAATTCAAATCATATTACATGATGTGAAATCGGAACATAATTAATTTATATCATGTTACACTGGAGGATTGATCAGCTCTGACTGATTGATGCGGAGCCTCAGGATCATAAGTCCTCAGGACATTTAATTAACATCTAAATCCTGGTCTAATCTTCCCCGCTGACGGTCTTTTCATCACTGTGCACGTGGACTGAAGAGCACAGTTGTTGTTGTTTCCAACCCGTCAAGATGAGCGGAGGAACCCTTTCATGGAAAACAAAATGCTGCTATTCTTCCGCAAATCCACAGCTTGATCTTTCTTTCACTTAGGTGTACTGAGGGCAAAAACTTTGGACATTTTCTCATCAGTTCCTCACCGACTGAGTCATGAGTCAGCAGCAGGAAGAGCCAAGCTCCTAATTCAATTGATCCATTCGTCGATACAGCAGGGCAGACTGGGCTAACATTGGTGCAGACAGGAAGAACGGCATCTGGCCAGGTCTCAATAACTAAACAACTAATCAGACACATGACTATAAACCCGCAGAGATCAAGCTGCAGGACAAGTTATAAATGTCTGGCCCATAGGTGGCCTGACTTCTGTTTCAACTGTTTCAAATGCTGACAGGCAGCAGTGAAATAATTCACCTCCCTCTTATCCTGAGCCAGAAATGTTACCTGAGCAGCATGTTGACAGGTTATCATCCTATTCATCCAGTACCTGACAGCTACTGGGAGATATCAAAGTGGAGCGTTTTCTTTCATCATTATCGTCATCAGTGCATGAGCTGATGTAATTTCATCAGGCCACTGTAAATTCTCTTGTAAGTTGTACCTGAACCCGTCAGGAGTTTTAACTATTATTCATCGTAGTTCTGCTTCATTTAAAGCTCTCTCTGGGAACAGGACCTCATATTACATACTGACACTGGCCCCCAAATGCATCAAACCACTTCTGTTCTGTCCCCACGAGATACTTCTAAAGTTCATGTCCTATACAACTTTTTATTCTATCGTTTGATGAATCTGGAGCAGAATGAAATGCAGCACTTACTAACATACTAACATAGTGTAGATGGGCAATGAAAACCCCATGCTACATTATTATGCCTCTTGATTTATGTTTTTTACATCACGTTGAGTTGTGGGATAGCGGAATAAGGTTGAATTTAAAAAAAAAAAAAGAAAGAAGAAGAAGCTGTTAAAATTGGGAGATAATAGGATAATTCAACAGGCTTCAAGCCCTTCATTGCTTTTACAACGTATTATTACCACTTGTAAACAGATTAAACTATTAGAGGAGGTGTGGCCAGTTGTCATTCAGCTCAGACAATGAAAACCAACACTCAAGGCGGTGACATGCTCCTTTTTCACGCATCACACAAGAGAGGTATGTTAACCAGTGTAACCTCAACCTGGTTTTCTAACCCACTTATGGGGCCTGGGGGATTAAACGGGGTCATCTAAGGAGAAGCTATCAAGAAGATTCTGCTGGTGACTGCATCTGATCCCTAGATGGGCCCATGCTCAGCCCATGCTCCACTCCAGTCTTTCTCAACAGGTTTTGCGTAATCTAGAGGACAAACAAAAAGGAATTTGTTCAGATATCACTGGCTTGGCTCTGTCTGGGCAGACGAACCAGGCTGGATCCCAGCACACATTCCTGACACGCCCCGATATCCGCCCAATGCCACAATTACTGCAACTAACAGCAGCGCCAACAACAGCTGCGCAAAATACGACGCTTCAGCCGGCTGCAACTATAATGAGGTGGAGCTGCTGTAGCAAGAAAACTACAGCAACAGAAGCAATGGTAGAGGAGATTTAAAGGTTAGGTAGAAGGACTTTAGGGATTTTATTAGGAGCACCTGTGAATCCATGATGTTTCCCAGTCTGTGAATGACTTAACAGCAGTAGTGAAAAAAAAAACAAAGACAGCTGCAGTCTTGCAGGAGGACATGCTTTATGGATGACACAGATCTGACACCAGATTGGTCCTACAGAACAGGAAGCAACATACTCTTTATCAAGACACCAATCGAAAAACACTGACGCAGCCATCACCACTAGTTACGCTCTCCAAAATTAGACTCTTGACAACTCATCATGGTCTAATGAAGCAGGAGAATTTAAAGTTCTTTTGTTCATGTTGCTGCTTGGATGAAGATGTTTCTTTGTAGCTTGAATGCCACAGCCAAACTATGTCCTGGTTCCTCTATGGCCATAATTTATCTCCCACCTGATCCTCGTAGATCCAAAGTCATACAAGTGAAATCACAACCGTATTTCATGAACATGAAAGCTAAGCGGACTTCTTAGACCTCTATGGTCGTTGGATTGGAATCCAGCAGTGTCTCTCTGAAATGTGGTCAAATGTGTTAAGAGCTACGCAGACAGAAGCATGTGATGAGGGGATCATGTGATCAGGCCAATGTGGAGCAGAATCTGAAAGGAATTTCCAACAGATACAACAGATTCCAAAACATGACGCCATTGATGGAGGCTGTTAGCATGTTTGTGGTTGAAATTCCTGCGTGGGTTGGATGTTGTCTGAACAAATGGTTGACTTGTTTCTTTATATTCAAATTATCCATCCATCCATCCATTATCTATACCCGATTTGTCCTGTTCAGGGTCACCGGGTCTGCTGGAGCCCCTCCCAGCTCACTTCAGGCGAAAGGCAGGGGTCCACCCTGGACAGGTCGCCAGTCCATCGCAGGGCCACATGGAGACAGACAACCATTCACACTCTCACTCACAACTAGGGACAAATTATGAACAACAATCAACCTTCGGAGCATGTCTTTGGACTGTAGGAGGAAGCCGGAGTACCTGATGAGAAGCCACGCAAGCACGGAGAGAACATGCAAACTCCACACAGAAAGGTCCCTGTGGAGGCTGGAACCACGAATCTTCTTGCTGTGAGGCAACAGTGCTGACCACCAAGCCACCGTGCTGCCCATTTTCAAATTAATGAATGATTATTACTGATTATACATATTCCACTTGTAGTAGACCTCATTGTCCAGTAGGGGACGAGTGTGCGTAGTTAGTTGGACATTAAGTTTAGCTTAACTGTATTTCTAAGGCAGCAGCAATTCATATTAAAGGACAATAAAGTGTCAGCAGGAAGGTCAGAAGGCATGAGTGGATGCAGTGGGAAGAGAGCTTCTCATGGAAAGATAACTGCAAAATGTTCCAATGTGACATCTGCAGACAAGCTAACACAAGAAACGGACGGCACAGAAATGTGCAATCAATCAACACAAATACAACCAAAGCCAAACTGATGATCATCATTGTTTTCAGGTCACTGGAGTCTATTCCAGCTGTCATCAGTGTTAATCTGTAAAAATGCTGAACAGGGATAAAGTCTTAAAGTGCTGCGGTCACATTAATGGAAAAGTCAACATCATAGCAGTGACTCTTAATCTGGTGCAAGATCTGCTTTTCAGAGTGTATTCCATCCATACTCTCCACCTTCTAAACTATTTAAAATGTTTCGTTCTCTGGTTTTGGTCCAGCCTCTGCTGGAAACACGCAGAAGAAGGTGATATTTTCAACTGCTTTCTTCCACTACTGCAGCCACAACGCCCCTGATAGGAGAAATTAGCATGGTGGCAACGCCATTCATTTTACTGAAAAATGTAAACGGTTGCATGTGATACTTTGTAAACTTGTGTGAAGGGACAAATATTGGGTACCAAATAACATCTTAAGAGTATAACATGAGGCACTGGTTATATTTATCAATATGTAACTTAAATTTTTTTTAAAAATTACAGCAGGTGGTACATTTTAGGCAGATTAAAATATATTTGTTTTCAAAGTGTTATTCATTTTGTATTAGATGTTTTAATGAGGAGAATCTCTGAAATGGGCACTAACCTTGCAGACATTTCCAGATTAAATTTGCAACTTCTTTTGTTTTACATATCTTATAAATTAGTTTTAATGCACAGGGCTGAAACTCTACTGTTTTCTTTTTTTTAATGTCTTCACTATCCCACACACTGCATTATTTAGAACCCCAATTCTAAGAAAAGGTTGGGAGACTGTGCAAAGCATAAATAAAACAGAATGTGATGTTTTGCACATCTCATTAATCCATATTTTATTCCCAGTAGAACATAAAGAAGTTTCAGAAAAGTGTTTCTCAACGTAAAATTGGAAAGTCTTTGGTGATCCCACCATCTACAGAACAATGTCATCAAAAGATTCAGAGATTCAGTAGTGTCTGTGAGCAAGAGACAAGACCGAAGGTCAAAACTGGATGTGTGTGATCTTCAGGCAGCGCTGCATTAATAACAGTCATGATTCTCTACTGAACTTATAAACACTTTCAGAAACCACCTACTGTTCACAGAAGAAGAAACGTCACCATTTTCTCTGCACTAAAACTCATCTAAACTGGTCTGAGGCAAAACCGTTCTGTGTTCAGATGAAATCAAAAGCTGCTGTTGTTTGAAAACCATGGACACAGTGTCCTGCAGACTAAAGAGCAGAGGAACTATCCAACTTGTTATCAGACAGTTCAAAATCCTGCGTCTCTGGTGGTATGGGACTGCATTAGTGCCTATGGCAGCAAGGGCACACAAATTTATGTCATAAAATCTAAGATTTAATGACTTTTATCATAAAATTAAAGATTTTGTATAAAGGCTTTTATATAATAATAAAAATGGCATACCATATTTTATTACCTTATTGTAAAATTTTGCAAACATTTTTTGCTAAATCATTACTTTTAGGTTTTAGAGCAACATCTGCTCCCATTCAGACGTCTCTTTCAAGGAAGACTTTGCATATTTCAGCAAGACAATACTGCATCATCAAAATAACATGGCTTCACAGGAGAAGAGTCCAGGTGTTGAACTGATCTGCCTCCATGCCAGACCTTTCACCAATAGGAAACATCTGGAGCAAAGGCCAGGACTGTTGAGCAACTAGAATCCTGCATCAGACAAGAACGGGACAATATTCCTCTTCTAAAACCCCAGCAACTGGTCTCCTCACTTCCCAGATGTTTACAGAAGGATGCTAAAAGAAGACAATGTTAAACATCGCCCTGTTCCAACTTTTTTAAAGATGTGTTGCTGCCATCAAAGTCAAAATGAGCTGATATTGTCCATGAAATGGTAAAATCTCTCAGTTTCAACATCTGATATGTTCTTCTGGGTATAAATATAGGTTTATAAGATATGCAAATCATTGCATTCTGTCTTTATTTACATTCTAAACAACATCTCAACTTTTTTTGGAGTTGTGAACATTTAACTATGATAAGTTAGTTTTAATGTGCAGCGTTGACACACTACTGCAGTCTCTCTCCACGTCTTCATTATCTCACACTCTGACATTTCTATATCTGACATTTAAGCTGCATTATTTAACTCTGAATGACAGAAGAGCCAAGAATGGTGCATTAGTGGCATCATTAGCCACCAACTTTTCTTAGTACACGGAGACACAAAGCTCTATTTTTAAAATAGGCTGTTGTCTGAGTGAAGTTTGGTGCAACCAAGCATGACTATCAAACCTTTTTTTCTTTCATTAATCAGCGAGACTTGATGTTCAGAGAGTAAATAAATATATTGGAATTACAGAGCGGAAATATCAGTTTTATGCAGTGATGGCTTCTGCAGCTAATGTGCACAGATGTGTGGTTGGTGTTCATCATCTGGTTCAGAGGACGATCCCCAGACTCATGACCCAAAGGCATCCAGCCTGAATTAGCACCACTGCAGAGACTATAAATGGAGAGCGAAAAGGCTGCCAGATAACATACATGTGGGATTTTATTCTGTAACAAAAGCTAGAGAGGCAGAGAAAAGTGTGAGCCAGTTTGTATGACATTAACCAATCAGCAACCATCCCACTTCCAGGTTGAAATTCATCCAGGAAGTATGTTTTGTTGCAGTTCCTCGACTGGCTCCAAGACAGCAAATCCCCATTGACAACAACGTTAATAGTGACAACTGTGCAGTAAGATTTCCATCTGTGGTTACATATTGTGTTCATGACATAACTGTACATGGGTGGTTATAACAAAAAAAAACGATAAGCTAAATGACTGCATGATGAATCTAAATAACTGTATCCTGGGTCTTAAATGTCTCTGAATGAGCTTAAATTTCTCGAGCGCTTTTGAAAACTTCTCCACTGGCAGGCAAACAAGCGAAAGACAATGCAGAGAAGCGTGAGTACACTGTTCTGTGGTTTAGTCAACGCTCTAGATATGTATGATCGTGGACCACAGAGCTGCCATCAGGCTGGCACAGGAAGAGCATGAGAGCAGATGGGGGATTCCACCGAACTACTATGAAAATACTGCGGGCAAGAATAACTGACAGCTAAAAACCAGTCATATCAGTGCACTATCCAGGTAAAACCGTCAGCAAGGCAGGATTTAGTCAGGGTGATGGTACTGTTTAGAGACAGCTGTAAAGTAAAACACTTTGTACAGCAGCACTAATGAAAATATTGAAAAATGTATGAGAAAGTGTCTGTCATAAAGCCGCGTGCACCTGCTATAAATGGTAAAATAGGCAAATACTATTTGTGTGGCTCTGAAACTTAGAAAAATTGAAATTTTATGCCATTTATTTAATTTAGTTTCAGTTTCTCTTTATATATTTGCTGGACTGGTTCAGGGTTTACACTGCCTCTAACCCAGACGTATATACGGATGGATGCTTGTAAATTTCCTTTGATTGCTCAACCGTGAAACTCAAGCAAAGATACATAACCACAGTCCAAATGAAGGTAAACTTTGCTTTTGGGAGAAAAATAAAAGATGCAGTTAAATTATATTATAGAAATTCACTGTGCACGTACCTGCAGTACTGCACTGCTATTAGGAGTTTTCATGCCTAAAAAATTCTTAAATGTGTACAGATCCATCTATTTATTTAGATTTTTAGGCCAAGAACTTTATGAGTTTAGGTACAAAAATAAAATATGATGATTTTTTTTTTCCAATTTAAAAAGTTTTGACTTTGCAAAGCAAAAGCTGCAGGTATTTGGTCTTAGTCCAATAATGCACAATGCAAAGTATGGCTGGTTTAAAATGTTTTGGTTGATCTTTTTTCTTTTTATCCTGCCTTCACACAAAGTGAAAGCAACTTCAGAAGAATTTTACCTTGGGCCTCTGCTGGTCCAGTTGTTTGCATGATTAAAAGATTTTTATGGCATGCAAAAAACAAACAAACAAAAACAAACGTTAAAATGAAAGCACATTTAGGTTATTGTAATGAAACTTGGAGAGAACTTTTAGTGAAAATAGAGATTGATTTTATCAAAATTGCAAACTAAAGTACAGGCCTTGGTTTAGTGGCACTGGAGTTGCTTTACCTGCCATCGGGAAATTTGCAAATGTGATATGTGAGGGTATTTAAATTTAACCAAAAATAAAATTACATAACTTATTTTGGCGTCAAAGAAACTGAGACTGTGGTGTTAGACTAAACAATCAGCTACTTTTGATACGGCATGTGCAGGTGGAATTTGTCAACTCTAGATAACTGACTGACACTGACACCACCAAGCTGAGGTGTGGACTCGAGTCACTTTTCCACGATGACTCGCGGCTTTAATTAATTTCATTCGTTACAACTTAACAAATGCAGATCGTCCCTCTCTCTCTCACATAAGTATGTTTCCAACAATAATCTCATTTGGGCTCCAAAAACAAAATGCAAAGTGGAAAACATGCAGGTGAAGGATCACAATCACAGAAGGAACAACTTAAAACTTTGTTCAACATTTGAAGTTAGGAGGTAGGAGGTGTTCTTGTGCTGTGATCTATCATTTACATTTAACATATAATTCCATCATACTTAAAAGGACTTTAAATTTAAAGTTTCTTACTTGGGGCTTGACACGAGACTTGAGGACTTACTTGAGACTTGGTCCCATCTCTACTAACAAGTGATTGATGCCATTTCTGCTGCACTTTTACACAAAAATACTTCAGCTTGATCCAGAATGACCTGTCCATTAAAACTTAATCATCACGTTGTGCATGTTCTGTCTCAGTATACCTCTGGCCTCCTTTACAGCTGACAAAAAAAGATAAAAGTCACCCTCTTCTTCAATCATTCCAGGACCACACAGCCACTCCTGCTTCCACTATTTTCAGACTTAATATATAAAAGTTTGCAGAGGAGAGGATCATTTCCTGTTGGCATTTGAGGTTTTTGTGATGAGTGCTCTTTTCCTCTGGGTGCCAGTATCAAAGCCTACATGTGGAAGATAAACTTCCTGGAGCACAGGAAGGAAGACAGCAGTCAGGAAGAAGGAATGGACTGATAAAGGAAAAGCAGCAATTAACAGCATCCAGAAATGTGGAAAAGCTGTAGAAAAACTTCAATGCCATAGTCAGGAAAATAAAAAAATTTCAAATTGATCTGAACCATACTTATTTAATCCCCCAAAGGAAAGATTTACTGAAGGTTAGAAGTGCAGCAGAGAAAGAGGTGTGAGATCTGCATGACAAGTTGTTTGTAGCCTAGCAACAACTGAGCTAATGACAGACGATGCAAGTAACATTAGTTGAAATCTCTTGTGAGAAACAAGGAAGTTCAGTATCAACAACAAAGACGCTCCTTCACAGCAGCGTGTCGAGGATTACACCATCTGCTGTTGACAAGCAGTGCAATCCCTGCTCATTCACCCTCATTGCTCTGTCTACATGTTCTTGCAGCTGCATCTCACTTTGTACTCATCAGCAGATATCCAAGTAATCTGCCAGTGAACTCGTGTTCCTCATGATGATTAACGAGAGAAATGGTTCCAATTATATCCTCTGCAGCCTCTACTCCTGCTCTACATCCTCAAAGTGTCCTCTTCAGCTTGTTTGAGGTCTTTTCTGGTTTTGGGAAGCTCATTCAGCTGCTCCCACATGTAAAAATCAACTTCCCAGTTGTCATGGTTACTCTTAACAGGTATTTAAAAAAGTGGGAGAACAACCAGCAGCAATTCTTAAATCAGCACAGCATCAAAACCAGGCTCATGAAATGCCTCAAAAATGTGTGTTTTAACAGTAAAAATATTCTAAATTTTCACATCCTTTCATGCATTCATGCAATGATCAAATTGCAAATATTTGCAGAAAATATTTATGCAGTGGTAACACCATTAATATCACGGTACTCACAGGTTTCCTGAGGAAGAATACAGACAAGGCTCCAACCAGAGGTATGTCCCCCAGCAGAGGTTCCATCACGACTCTCACAACACCGTGAAGCTGCACAGAAAAAAACAAATCAATGTTTAATAATTTGCCTCCCTTCAAACAGAACAGCAGAAATCTCCCGATACTCTCCAGGTTCTGGGTGCTGTCTGTGTGCAGTGTCAGACAGTGAGGTCATGGTGTCTTTCCTACAGCTGTGAAATGGCTAACAGCTATATCAGCCTGCATCAGAGTCAAAGCGTGACACGGTGGAAAATTGTATTCAAAATTGCCACAGTTAACCAGCCTTCTATCATACACAAAAAAATCACAACACTGCACTAAACCCTTGTTGCTAATCCTTGTAAACTTTACTGCTTTGTAAAAAATACTTGTGGAAATTAAGCTGGAAGTCTGGACTTTTTCTTTTTCACAACAGGTTTGTACTACAGGATGTTAAGTTTGACACCGCAACATTTTCTTGATTTATCAAAGATACTTTCTTTTTGTTTTCATTCAAGGTTTCAGGTCCACGTTAGCATTGACTTCACACTCTCCCTCTGCTGCTCCACAGCAGCCCAGAGTTTGGTGTGGAGACTGAAGGAGGAACATGGTCATTCAAGACCTAGCAGTCAGTGGGAGCCAAGCAACAACCATCACAATTCCAGGTTGAAGCTCATCCAGGAAGTATGTTTTGTTGTAGTTCCTCCACTGACCACTAGGCGCTGGCTTCAAAGCAGGGAAAATCCCTATTGACCTCCATGTTACAACTTTGCAGCAGAATTACACATATTTACAGCCAAACCATCTGTGGTTCAGGGATGGGAATTGATAAGATTTTTACAATTACAATTCCATTTTCGATTCTGCTTAGCGAATCGGTTCTTTATCGATTCCCTTATCAATTATCATTTGGCACAATGACGCTAACATGATAGGCAGTGTTAGTTAGTTAGTTAGTTACCTGCAGCATTATTAGCTGAGGACATGCTAACGCTGCTGCTGGGTTGAGAATCACCTACGTTAGTCCAGAGTGGATCGAAAACGTTACTGCATGCTGTGTGCGCAAATGTTCCTGCATGTTGGTAGTATTTCCTTCCTTTGATGAAATATCCACTTTGCAAGTCTTTTTTAGTGAAGTGTAACCAGACTTTCCAGCATTTGTACCGCTTGGACGCCCTGTTTACTACTAACTGCTGGCTACATTGGACTAGCCACGCACATTACATGGCTTTCGTGAACTATGCAGCGTGCATGGCAACGTCATTCGCGCCCACTGGAATCGATAAGGGAATCATTTTGGCAAACGATTCCAAGGAATTGAAACACTGGGAACACTGTTTTCAATTCCCATTCCTACTGTGGTTACATATTACATCCATGACATGGGTGATTTTTTTTTTTTTTTTGTAACATCAGATCAATTTGTAACATCAGATCAATTAAGCAATAAAGCTGACGAATCAGATGCCCGGACGACATTTCACATGTTTGATTGACAGCTAGCCATTGGCTCTGCTGTTGGCTTTGACAACTTTGCCCAGCCTCTTTGCAACATGGAGCAGCACGTCTGTACTTGCCTTCAAGTAAAGAATGAAAATGTTTGGGTTTGGTAGGGTTGGTTAGGTGTTAAAGCTATAGTAAAGGGAACAAAATGACCTGCTGCAGTGAGCCCATACAAGGGCTTCAGACCAGCAAACTAACAAAATTATTAGTTTATAGACATGCCTAGTACAACTGACCAACACCTAACCTCTTGATTCCTGTGGGAGCAGTAATACTTATTCTCTATATTCTCCATCATCATTTATGTTTGGCAGATTTTCTTCTCCAACTCTTATTACTACTATTGATACTATTTCGCTCTTCTGACCTAATTTCTGTGCTTTACAACTTCCTTCTCAATTTCCAACATATTCTGAGAGTTGAAAATCTGCAACAGAAGTAGGGAATCAGTGCCAAAATGTCTGACGTGAAAAAGTTAAAGCTGCAGCAAAAGAAACTGGTGTGGATCCGCGCATTTGTCATGCAGCATGACTCAAACCTCAGATATGTAGACTGCTCGGCTGCAGCACCAAATTTGGACGTAGCTCTCTCTGAGTAATCAAATGCCAGCACTCTGTTCATCGAAAAAAGGCCACAGTGGAAAGATTGAAGATAGCAGTTTGTTTATGCCCATTTTCCTACTGTCGAGCAGTCCTGCCAGAAGGAGGACGCTTTTTAAATTATGTGTAGTTGATAATGCCTCATCAGAGGCCCAGTGGGAGGAAGAGATCCCTAAATAAAACAGGGACAAGGGACAGTAATAAAACAGATGTATGACTTGGGATTTAAGCTTCAAGTTAACACCAGACTGCAGCAAAAACATCAAATTCACATACAAGAGGCAAATATACGCTGTGCATCATAAGAGCAGCTGCTTCTCAGAAAATCTCTCCGAGTCATCTCTCCACTCACTTTCACTCCCTCGCTGATCTCTGAACAGCAAATATGGCCTGATCCTGTGCCAACAGCTGAGTGGATGACGCTTCCTTTATCAGTCCCAAGTCAACACATTATGTAAATCTGCCGCTGCAGAAGCCACAGGTTAATGCGGCGGTCATGGCTGAACAAACAAGGGACGAAAAAGACGTACTGTGTCTTCTTTATGTTTTGGCTGATCATTACGGGAAGTAGCTAATTTTTTATTTTTTATTTTTTTAACATGGATGTGTGTTAAAAGGACCTTTAGTTTGCTGCTGTTTTTACACTGAATTATTTCATTGTATAATTGTTTTTCAATATTTTAAACTAATGGGACAAGCCATTTATAAGAAATATTTAATTAAATGTTATTTTAATTGAATGAAATGTTTCCAGTCATGGCTTTTTGTTTAAGGAAAACTAAAATACAAACTGAATGCAGGAATTAAGCTTATACTGAAAGACTTCTCACTTTTCACTTTCTATTTTTTTTTTTTATTTATTACAGACTGAACCAAACTAAAATACATAACTACATGTTTAAAATGGAAATAATACTACGTGAAAATGAGTAGGTAAGTTGCAAATCTGTCCAGGAATGCTTCTTTTCTGTTTTAATGGTCACAGTGGTTTTCCTTTTTAAAAAATATTATTATTTTAACATTAGAAAGTCATTGACCTTGAGGTCAAAATACCTTTTTTATGCAGTATTTTATAAAAGGATGCAATTTTCTTGAATTAGAAACGTTTAACAAAGAAAATATTTAAGAATTAATTATTTAAATGAGAAACTTTTGATAAACTTTGTCCTCTGTGGCTACAGAAGTGGATCAGTACTTAGATATTTATAAGAAGAAAAAACTGTTCAACGCTAATTGACTTGCACAGATGGGTCTGTTGAAGGCGCTAAAGCTGTTTTGGCTGTGCTAGCCATTCTTTAGCAGGATAATGGAGGTAGCCATTTTGCAGTTTAGATAATGGAGCTTGAATTGGTGGAGAGCAGTGAGAGCTGGCATTGGGGGAGTGACTCTGGGGCCCCAGAAATCACCGTTTAGCCTCCTGGAGGTGTAGTGGGACCAACTAAACTAAACACCAACGAAAGGAGGATCACATGTGAAGACCCGGAGGCATGTCAGTTTTCGCTGCTTATAGGGTAGATAGCTTGTTGTGTCAATGTCTTTTACTGAGCGCTGATCCTTTTTTTGGAGCACAGGTTTCTTGTGTTTCTCCCAATTACGAACCACTACGTTTCGGTTTCTGCCTGTCAGCTCATCATAAACAGAGGCTTCAATCTCCAAGTTCACAATTCATCACGTCACGTGGGCAAGACATTAGGCAAAAATGTAAAATGTACGAAATGCTGCTAAATACCTGTATACTTTTGATTCCAGCCCTGCAGTAGTACTTCTTGATGTCCACATCAATTTCTGTGTTTCCAACAAAACTGAGAGAACATGCAAAGAGACAGAAGAACAACAGTAAGATCAAACATCGAGCATGAATGCTCGTAAAAAAGAAACTCATTGTTTTCATCCTGTAACTCATTAGTCTCTGCTACAGCTCAAAAATACTAGCCTAGAAATCTAGATCCACTGCTAAAAAAAATGAATTTATCAGCAGGTCCATCTAGCCACCCTAAATGAAAATGAAATGATATGGTTTCCTGTGGAGCTTCTCTGACCAAGTTTCACAGTTGAATATAGCGAGACGGACATTCTTCCATGTCAAAGATGTCCATTCCAGCCATGTGATGCAGAGAATTTTAACAAGCTTGAAATGTGCCATTAGTCATGAAGCTTGAGGCAATTTGAAGCAAGAGAAGCTGAAGTACTGATGAAGCTCACAGGCTATAATGTCACCAGACACACAATCACTGCTCCAATCTATAAATGTTTGTACATGCGAGTTCACCTGATCTGCAGGTCCATGATCACCTGTCGCTTGTCCACGTTTTCTGTGTAAACCTTCACGCCGTTCACTCTCAGTGGCTGCAAAAACATAGACAACAGAACAAGTGAGAAAACCTTTTCTTGAATCTGCCCACATGTTTCTTGGTTTTTGTTTTTTTTTGTTAGGAAGTTGCACAAAATTCTCTCAATTCTTCTTGTTTCATCAGGGTCATCAAAGTTCAACCTCAAACAATCAGATAAGAATAAAAATGCAACAATAAAAGATCAAAACACCAACCTCCTGACAATGACTGTGAGCAGTCCTATTAAAGGACCCTTAACAACCATTTTCCATGTATTATACAAGGGGCGATTCATAAACCACGGTTTTTTGAGATAAACCAGCTTCTCGCATCACCTCTGCTCCACTTTTTAATGTCAGTACTGAATCAAACAGTCGCACTGAAATTTCTTCAGAAATGTTCCAGCTATAAGTTTATGATTGTCTTTGCATGCTCTCACAGGCCAGATAAAATGAAGTGGCAGACCAGATTTGAGCCATGAGTTTGACACGTGTATTAGACCACATAAAGACACAATTTCTTTTGACATTAAACAAGCAGCTTAAGTGGTGATCTGATTATATTAAACATAATCAGATATCCACAACAATGAACTTTACAAAGGCAGTCATTGTCTGTGGAAAAAAAAAACAACATTATCTGTATTAGTAAAATAAAACCTTAAGCAGAGGTTTAGGACACAATGGCCTTTCTGTGTTTTCTGTGCATTTATAAATCAAAGTCCATGCATTTATGTTTATGTTAATATCTGCTGTCGTTTTTTTCATCACCTTGTCGCCCATGTCGATCTTTGTGAAGCAGAAGGAGCTCAGATGTGGGTTGGCCGCCTTCACCGCCGGCTCGATGGTCTCTCTGAACAGCTTGTCAACAAACTGGCAGATGAACGGCCACATCTGTTTCACCGTCTGAAGGAAGGAGGGCAAGGAAAATAGAAAAGAGAGCGGCAGCAGAAAGAATACATTACATATAAATATCACAGTGTACGCTAAAGGCTGCTGTCAGCATTTTTGTGTGTCCAGTACATCCAGAAATCACTTGCATTGCTCATGTTCGTCACCTATGCAAGGGATCTTGCGAAGGGAAGGTGCTGTCAGAAGGTGGGTGGAGGAAACAGACTTGTATGAAGAAGGTGGAGGAGTGCTGAGACCAGAGCTACTGTCAGTCGCTGAGATTATCTGGTTAAAGTCGTTGCTTTTATTTATGCTTTAAATAAACTTTGGGTGTAGCTCTAAAATGCAAACCTCCACGTGGGAAAATAGGGGGAGGGATGCAGCTGCACGCAAAATCATTTGTGGACCTGTAACTGCTGAGAGGCATCAGCAGGACTTGCCTGTGCTTTTATCTTCAGCACCATTGGCGTCTGAAGCATTTGAAAAGGGGGGCACTGGTGAGGGGTCTGAGGGTCCTCCCCCACAATACTTTTAATGTGGTTTTCTTTATTCTGGTGCATTTTAACAGGTTGTTAGAAATCTACTTTGACCTGAAAGTAAATATTCTTGAATGGACATTCAAGGAGTCCATAGATGCATCTGCCCATTTGTGACTTTTTGGGTGTATTTTACCTTAATTATTTTATTATTCTCTAATTTAACATTAGTTGTAAGACAACATGCCTTTATGTCAAGCAATGATGACACTCATTGTCTCGTTATTGGCTTTATAAAATGGTATAACTGGAAAACCAGTTGACATGAAAATGTTGATGTGATTGTTGAATTTGAATGAAATAGACAATTTATCAGCTAAAACTGACCAGCCAGATAACTACATTAAAAAAAAAAACTGTGGAGAAATAAACTGATTTACTTTCTGTGATCTTTTTCAAGCATCTTATGTCCATTGTGTCTGGAGAGGGAGCATATGTTGCAAAATATTAATCATCATCCAAATGATAAAATTATTTTAAAAATGCCTTGAGATGTACAGGGGTTGGATAATGAAACTGAAACACCTGTCATTTTAGTGTGGGTTTCATGGCTAAATTGGACCATCCTGGTGGCCAGTCTTCATTAATTGCACATAGCACCAGTAAGAGCAGAGTGTGAAGGTTCAATTAGCGGGGTAAGAGCACAGTTTTGCTCAAAATACTGCAATGCACACAACATCGTGGGTGACATATCAGAGTTCAAAAGAGGACAAATTGCTGGTGCACGTCTTGCTGGCGCATCTGTGACCAAGACAGCAAGTCTTTGTGATGTATCAAGAGCCACGGTATCCAGGG
>JBAMYA010048806.1:0-33815 GCA_037176975.1 Arrhamphus sclerolepis | reverse complement strand
ATTACTTTCAATGCAAACTTTGAATACACCAACTGGAACCTCTACAAGCAATCACTTTTATTTTATGAAATGCAAATGAACAACTGAGTAATAGTTTTTGCGACAAGGAGTGGTGGAAAAAGAAAGTGAAAATAAACAGCTTCTCTATGCTTTGATGATAATAATATGACATTGTGTGTTTCTGTGTGTGTTTGTAAATGTGTGGGGGATAGTAGCATGTGTGCTCAATTTTTTTTTTTTGTCCATGTTTATCACTGAAAATAAGCTAAGGCCATTGAGTTTCAGGTAGAAAAAAAATGTATAATTGTATAATTTTTCATCTTTTAAAAATTTGAAACGGGTCAATTAGACCCGAATACCATACAAGAGTTAAATTGTTATTTTTGTAACATGTATTTTATTCTATTATTTTATATCTCATGTATTATACACATTATACATGACAGCAGCCAGGCAACTATGTCATACCAGCAACATTATCTAAGCGTGTCAGCAGCTATCTGTGCATTTATACAGTTGGAGATCAATGATGTCACCTACGTGTGCAGTGGCTGCTCTATGTGTTAGTTACACACATTTCAAATATTTAGTTGACTGTCTTTGTCATCCCTCAGTTCAAATGTTGCACACCTGTGGCCTCTGGCATGTTGCTTCACATTCAACAAAATCAAAACATTTAAATTTAATTATCATTTAATAATGATGCTTAAAACTTGAAATTAAATTTGAATTTGAATTTGCTATTTGTGTGGTTGATCTAACCCATCCTGTACACAGGTGCTTGTTTTTTAAGCTAAAGAAAAAAAAAAAGAAAAGAAAAAAATGCTACAGAATTCCCTAGAAACAGTTAGATATGCTCTTTTACATCACACACAGCTCCTGCAATTACTTCCCCACCTGCTGCCACCACCCCAGGAAGGCACTAGGGGAAGATTTTGCTCTCAACTGCACCAGGCTCTGGTCTTTAGACGACTATTCAGTTCATTAGTATTTCTGATCTCCAATATGCCAATTAAGAATGCATTTCACCTTTCACAGTCTAACACCGCTGAACACATTCCTATTCTGTGTTTGTCATCTTTCTGAAGCTGAAGATGAATCAGCCTTTGGCTATGTATCCATGGAGAAAATCTTCCTGTTGGCAGTGTTCTGGGGAACATGTCATACTGACTTTTCTCCCAAAATGTGTTTTTCATACAAGGTAACTAATGGCTGACTACACACAAGAAGCTATACTGTACAGGATAAAAACTCCTGGCTGGTATTCAGTATTCACCAAAGCAGGCTCCACCCTCAACTGTGAATTTCTATATTGGTTGGGATCATTTCTGTCTAGGGGTCCTATAGCTTCAACATATGGACAGAACTGCTTAAGACCTATTTTGCTGTTTATTGCATCTGCAGGCTATTAGTAATTGCTGGAAAATTCCAGGGGCAAAGCTTAGCTAGCAGCTGGCAGCGGCTACATTCATCCCTGCAGAGGGTTCGCCTCGGCTCCAACGGTACCTGTTTCGGTAGCAACATCTGAAATGACGATGGGTGGACATTCAGTTAGAATTAATGTAAAGAAATGCTAGCTGTCATCATAGGTTAGCATGAGCCCAGCCAGGATTAAAAAAAAAAAAAAAAAAGCTAGCTTCTGGTAACTGCGGTAAGTGTGCGGTGACTGTGTTCCAACTAGCTGCCAAACTCACTCATTTTTGAATAAACTGGATGGGTGGACTGTGGTGGACTCGCGACGTGACCTGGGTGTACCCCTGCCTTTCACCCGAGCTGGAATAGACTCCAGCAGACCCCCATGACGATGCGCTGGAAATAATGGATATAGATAAAGGATGGATGGATGGGTGGAGTCAGCTTCTGCTAATATGGTACTATCCAGAGCCCCCCAAAAATGGGATTTAAGTTTATTCTTCAGAAAACCTAGGGTTGGTTCAGTTTTTTTGTTTCTTTGTTTTTTTCTTGATAGTCTACAGTCTATGAAATGTTGCTCACCAGTTGTAGCAACTACTTATTTTTCAAACTGAAATATTTAGCCAAAGTGATAAATAGAAGAAACACATAGGGCCAGAACAACTATCACATCCACATATGCTTACAGTGTACTAAAACATACATCACGTAAAAGTTCTGAACAACAACAAAAAAAAATACACCTCTTTATCACAATATGGAACTTAACAAACACAAAAATAAAAAAAATAAAAAAAAGTAATCTGGTAAAAGTTACAGCTGGTAGTCTTGGTGGAAATCCAGGCCACATGTAACCATATTTAAGCAATGTGTTTTACCATTTAGAGGACAAGTGTGTCTTTACACAAGCGTCTATGTCAGAATCTCAAAATCAGCTCAGTCAGCAGGGTGTCCTCTGCACACTGATTGACCAGCCTTCAGAAAGAAGTTCTTGATATAAGAGGCTGCATTTCTGTTTTTGGGTCACAAGCACCACTTGATGGACAAAGCCCCATGCTGAAAATACAACTGCAGGCTTTGTACTTGATGGTGTCTTGATTTACAGAAGAATAGAATTAAGCTACATGATTTTCCATTCTAAAAGTCAGACCATTATAATTTTCAATAAGTTAGCAACGATGTCAAACCATTGCACAGTGGGCCGCTCATGCCTGACCAGTTGCTCTTTTTACATAAGAGGTTCCATTAACTAATATCCATTAAGAGCTGATGTACCCTTGAAACTCTCCAAACTGCAAAACCTCTGTGTTGCAATCCAGAACTAAATTTATATATAACAAGTCTAATTTCCACATTTTGTCACGGAATCATCTAACAATACTGTTCCTGATAAAGAAGGCCTCATAGCGTGGTCTACGGTCACAGCATTTGGTCAAAGGTATATTGAGTTATGGAAAGTATCTTGTATCATTTATTATTATATTCAAATTTACTTTGTACACTTTTTTTATGTAATAATTTATCACCATTACCACCCTATCCAATACCATACGATACCATACCATACTACCAGATGCTGAAATGTCGTTGTAGCAGCTCCTCATCACAGCATCACATGATGCCTCATTAACACAAGAACTCCTGTTAAGCCAAAGCAAGAGGAGTTTTATTGTATTTTATTTTGTATGTTTTGTTTTGTTTTTATTACAGACATTGTAGGGTAGAAATAAAACATTCAGCAGGAAGTGCAGCAAGGTCATATTTGAACCACTAGTAGTGACCCAATGTTATCGCTGAGTAGAAACCAATTTCTTGTTGCTATTTTAAAAAGACAGACAGAGTAAAACGAAGCCTCTGTGAAACAACAATCCCTTCCCAGTATTATGGGCCAGTTCGTGACCGTCCAATTTCCTGTGAGTCTCAGCGACACCAGTTAAAGCCTGTGTAGGAGAGCACGCAAGTGTGGTGGTTTGTTAGCTTTTCTTTAATTTCCTCTCTCCCTGTGGAAGGCTGAATTGCTTCTTCTGTATGATTGATTGACCGTAAACGGGGACACATCTTTCTGTCTCTCCATCTCCATCTCACCTGCCCTTGTGTATGCAGGTGGTGGAAGAAACAAAATACAGTCATTTGATTTGATATAAGGTTGATGATGCTTGTCACCTCAACTTATCAAAAACTGTTATTACTGAAAGAAATGAACCAACCGTGTTGAGCATAAATGAGTCATCAGAGGGTCAGAATTAAAGTCTATAACATTAGTCGGGTAGATGTGCCGCTGATCTATATGTACCCTCTGACATGAATTACTTCCATTATTTATTGCTGGACAAATTTCTCCTTGACACGGCCATGTTTTATTTCTGTAATGCCCAAAGAGTATGGGGTGTGATAAAAACAAACAAACAAAAAAACACTGACTCACACTGGTTCAAAAACTCTAACATAACACAAATGCATCACATGTAGTAAAAGACATTTTTTTCTTTAATTTAGTAAAATCACTAATATTTTTTGACATACTATTTTGATCCCTGAGGGGAAATTCATTCTCTGCATTTTACCCATCTGGGCTGTTGGACCCGGGGCGGTGGGCTGCCATGGGGCGGCGCCCAGGGAGGCGCTACCCCCGCCCACATCATTGGTACCGGCCGGGGATTGAGCCTGCAACCCTTCGGTTGACAGCTCAGTTCTCTAGCCAGTACGCCACAGAACCCCCCATATTTCATGGATTTAGAATATATAAAAAAACAAAACAAAAGGCAAACAGTTATTTACAGTACGCTAAATGCCATCCATGTTTCTTTTCTAAATATTAACCTCTGTCACAAGTAAATAACCACGTTTAAAGCTGTGTTCATCCATTTGACGTTGGGATGCACCTTTTTCTTTCCAAGTACCTTTTTTCAAGAGTAAACAAGACCATGTGCGAATTTTGTTTCAGGATGTGCTGAGTGCATTTTTAGTCATCCCCCAGGGCTCTTCCTCTTGTCAGATACTGTACTGTATTTCAACTTCTGCAGGGTGCAGTCATTTGGGCCCACTCTCTAAAGCACTTCAGTTGAAAGACAACAATGTTTCAAAGATGGGATGTTCGTCCCAAAACCCCAGAAAAGAATTCAAAATTTCATTGATATACTCAGATATATAGTGAATATTTTTCCCATGTCCCCAAGACATTGCTCTTTGTATCCACTCAGTCTCTGTAGTACCCGCCTCGTCCTCCCTCCATGTCTCCTCATTCGCTGGGTAGCTGAGAGTGTTAGTTTTCCCTCTGCTTGTAGGCCGCATAGCCAGTCTCAGAGGACTTGTAAAAGCAGCCTGCAAACAGTGTGACGAATGTGTTGCTTGCTGTCGCTGTCACTAACATACAGTTTGAAAGGTCTGTCAAAAAGAGAACACCCTCCCTGCTTCGCTGTTTGCTGTCTCATCTCTTTCACTCTGTCACTGCTGTCTTCCCAGCAGCCTTTGAGTTCACCGTTTTTAACTGACTAGGGTTCTCAGCTTCTGACCTATAAAATATGGAGCCTGTCAACATCTGTTGAAAGACAAGCAAGTGATGGGGATTAGGGGATTTACATACTATTCATGATTTGGAAAAGGGAAGCCTGTGCTGGGAGGAGTGAAGGAAGGAGAAGGGGATTGGTTAATGGATGATGTGTGGATACGTTCCAAATGTTAATGTGCCATTTTGGGACTAAAGTAAAGGTCTGTGAACTGTAAGTGAGAAAGAAATGGCTTCACTGGTCAGAAACATGGATCTCTGTGGGGCTTTTTTTTGTCATATGAAGAAGGGATTGTTAAAAAAGGAGGCTGCTCATGCAGTCCACGAACCAAAAAAGCCTTACACTATCTTTTTAGCTAGCTAGAAGACCAGGATATAGCTAGCAAGAAAATGACTGATGGTTAGTAATTTATTGTTAACTCTGGGTCCCCTGGAAGAAGTGCACATGGGAAAACGGAGCTCCAGTCTGGTCTCGGAATTATCACTGCAAGGAGAAGACAGGCTAACGAAGCTGTGGGAATGAAATGAGAATGATCAGAAGTCGCTCAGGTTGCCTACTGTTGTCGGTGGAGTGTGAGTCGTGGAGGAAAGGCTGTCTAAATTTCTAGAGCAGGTTATCCACAAGTTGTTCGTGGGTGATGATCGTCTCTCCAAGTCTATATTTTCCACTTCGGTGGAGATGATCAGTTGACTGGGGCGCAGGGCAACGCAGACTGATCTGCTCAGGACGTGGGTTCTGATGGATGTGGGTTCCCAAGGACAGTCCGACTGTGGTTCTTGGAAAGGAGAGAATGTTAGCTGGCGTTTTGGAGAAGCTCTGACAGAAGTTCCCGAGGAGGAGGCCTGATTACCACTTGTAGCAAGTAACAATCTGGCGTCGGTCTGAGGGATTCAGTCTCTTCTCAAGCAGCTTCTTGATGAGTGATGAGCCACACCTGCTGGGCTTCTTCTGCCAGTCGCAGCCTGGAGGAATAGGAAGGAGAGAGAGACCTGCCTGGCGTGTAGAGAATACGACAATTCTACATTTATAATTGCCATTTTTCTCAGTAATTGGGCTGCTGTGGTATAAAATAGTAAAAGCAACAAATGAAAAGGAAATGGAAGAGAAAGAAGTCTTCAAAAGAGTTTTTTCTTTAAAGAGGTCCCTAATTTAAGGGTGACATTGGACAACTTCTTTTAAGTGTATTTTTTGTTGAAAACTTGAGTCTTTGCAAAAGAACTGACTTTTAATTGAATACTTGAATAATACCCAAAAGGGAATTGCAGTGTTGTAGTAATGAATGAATGAGTAGACGCTGTTTGAAAGTTGGAAGAGGAGCAGTGGAATGTTCGAAGTCTCCTGAGTTTGGCATGAATGTCCCGACGTGTTGTCTTTCCAGCCTGGCGCCACCTGAGCTGATGTCACACAGTATCTACAGGGAGCATAGGTGAGCTCTTTCAGTAGAAAACATGATCATTAAAGTTCATTATTCAGGGTGCAGAGATGCTCCTACGTCATAAACATCTGTTGTTAACAATCACTGCAATCCCTCGTCTTTTTAGTCTTTTTAGTCTTTCCACTTGCGTTTACAGTCCAGAATAGAAAATACTTCATTCCAAATGCTGTGCATTGACTTCAAAATCTCACTGAATTCTAGTAGCCTGCATAGTTTTTCTTCCAAGACATGTCACAGAAAACTTTCACAAAGACACCTTTGTGCAAAGAAACTCGTACTTGTAAAAATTCCTGAGAAAATGTTTTATTCTTTTTATCAAAGAGGGAAATATTAATAAAGGCTCTGGCATGGACAAAAAAAGTAAGAAAAAAAGAACACAAAACAAAACACAGCATAAATAATTTTGGCCATTCACTTTTGGGGTGAGGTCTTTGTGCACTGGTCTTGCTTCCTCCAGTTCCTATCAGATTCTGTCAGTTCCCTTCAGATTCTATCAGTTCCTGTCAGATTGGTATCGGAAATATGGACTTTGGAAGACAGATGGACTCCTCGGACTACTTGTTTTTTTCTTTGAGCTCTTCCTGAGCTGTGTTTTGGGCCCAGTGTTGTCCTGCTAAAGAAAGCAGCATGCACTCATTCTGTAACCCCAGTGTATCCATCCCTCTTTCCTTTCTTTCTTCAGCTTCATCTTTTTCTCTAAAGCCATGAATGTGGGTACAGACTTGAAACTGGATGTGATTCCAAGGATGATGTCTTCAGTGACATGTGGAGAGGTTCATGGCTGCTGAGGCACTGACTCCATCAGAAACAGATTTACAAATAAATGAACCCAACAGAGTAGATTATTCACAATTTGATCATCAGGGTTATGCTTCATGTCTCATATGCATTTAGAAGGAAAATGAAACCTTTTGTAGGCTCTAGTGGCCATTTTTGAAGATGTATAAGGAGAAAACAAGGGCACAGAAGGGGGGAGACATGTCGAAAGGTCACAGGGTGGGAATCAGACTCACAATCTACTGCTTGAAGGCCATCAGCTTTAACCACACAACTACATAGCAGTTATCTTCCCAGTTCATTCAAAACCATATCATTATGGTCTTTTCATGGTCTACTTCCAAATGAAGTGATGTGCTGATCCTTCTGGTCAAAAATATCCATTGCTTTTTCATAGATGTCCTATTGTCTTCTTTCAGTTTCTTTCAAGTCTATCCATCTCATAGATCATTGAGACTTGCTCTGCAGCAAGTAGAAGGTCTGGGCTCACTACTGCCCCCTACCATGAGGTGAGATGAGGTGAGGCAGGAGAACTGCAGCCTCAACTAGAGCCTCTTCGTTTTAAGATCCCTGAGTACACGAACCAGGATACATACATATATTATATGCTTATGCTGAACTATGGAAAATCGGGGGGGGGGGCATTTTAAGTGTTTGAAACATTTGATTGGTGACAATTAGTTTATAGTTCAAACCAATGGATCAATATAACCATTTAATGTATTTGTTTATTATTTTATTCTTTCCACGATGACAGGTGAGGCTCTGCCTCTCCTGCCTCTCCTGACTGCACGTCACTGGATGTCCTGTAGCTAAAACAATGTCGACATGCTGCTTCAGCAGTGTAAATAAAGTGACTCTTTTTCCCTTCGGTCTTTTTCCCGGCTGGTGTATAGAAGGTGTTGTTCACCTCATGTACGTGTCAGGTTTACATCACTTTTGCTTGAGAACCTTGCCATGTAAATGTATGAATTTTAGCAGGTAGCTTCATGTTATTGAATTTGTGCGTGGAAGTGTTTCATAAAGTGTGTCATTATGTCAGAAGGTGTAAAACCTGAAGTAAGTGTAAAAACCTGAATTACAGAGCAGAGGAAGGTCACATTTTTAATGTAGCTTTCAGTGTAGCTTCTACTTCTGAAGAGGCTTTTTGAAACCTTCTGTCTCTTCTGCTGATCAGTAGCTTGTCATAACATTGCCTCATATGTAATTAAACAGTTAGTTAAAGTTTGCTATTGAAACAGAAGTGGTAGCATAGGTTTGACTAATGTGGCACCCATCATTTCTGGTCCACAGGTGAAACCTTTGGGTCAAATCAGGTTCTTTACTCAGCAATCGTTTATCATAATTTGGCTTACAGCAGCATGTGCCCAAGATCTGGGTATTATTTCAGCCCAAATATCATAACCCCCCTGTTTTTACGACATTCTATGTGTACACACAACTCAACACGAGTCTCAGTTTGTGTGTTGCTCTGTACCTTGAGAAAGTAAAAGTTCCTCTCACCTTCTGCTCAGTGGTGTGGGGCGGGGAATCTGTCCCAGAGGAGCTGCACGGCCATTTTTCACTTGACTCCAACATATTACCTCATTTCCCCAGGTGCAGACGCCCACTCCTCCTAGTGGCCTTACTGTTCTGACCCCTACATCTAACCCGCAAAAACTCTCTGCTATCCACCTCCATCCTTTTCTTGAGCTCTTTATTCTCCTTCTTTTTCCTCCCTCAATCCTTTCGGGTTCAGCTGCTGATGGATGGCCCCTCAGGAAGAGGTTGCAGGAAGGTTCAGGTCGGCTCTCTGGAACTTTTCAGAGCTGCAGCAGAGATGAGGAGAGATGAATTGAAACAAAATTGGCACAGATGTTGTGGGAAGAGGGAGATGAGGACAAAAAGAAAAAATGTTATGGGCAAAAAGAGTACCAAAGAAAATGTACAAAATTGCCAGACAGTACAAGCAGTTCCTTCCTAGTCTTTCGGCAGTTGCCTCCACTCTCCTTTCCCATCTCTCCCCTGTCGACCACCACACTCTTATTTTTCATCATCTGTGCCTTCCCCAGCCCCATTCTGCCTCTGTTGTCTGCTGTCAGTAAAATCGACTGGGGACTGCTGAGTGTTCTGGTACATGTTTGTAGCATTGCTAGAATGTGCTCACTAAGTATTTGTTTGGGCTGTCAAGGTGTCTCCTGAGTGCCTGCCAGCCTTCTCTTGAATATTTATTACTTTCTTAATACTGTTACACCCCCCCCCCCGAGCCTCAAGAGAGTTGGTCTTTCCTTCCAATGCCTCCCACGTCCCTTTTTCTTTCTTTTTCTTTCCTTGCTATTCATCATTATCCTTGCTTTTCCATGTATTTTCAGTTGACCATGCTTGTCATGCAGTATTTTATTGTATAGGAATGAGGCAGTCTGTCACGTTGTTTGACTCACGGACACTTGGACACCTGTATGTGTGTGTACGTACTACTGTTAGGTTTGGTCCTCTCTGCTTAGAGAAAACTGCTGACCACATGGCCTAAACTAGAAGTGGATGGATGGATGGATGGACTTAGTTATAGTTCTCAGCTGGGATTGTGAAAGCCATGTCAAAATCATCTAGAGCTAGCCAGTTGTAATTTTTATTATAATTTTCTTTTAGCTAAAACTATTTTCATTGCGAATTTATTTATAGAAGAAGACTTACATTATGGGCTGTGATTTATTCAAGTCTCTTCCTCCGTGCAGCCTGAGAACAAACCATGATTAAACCACATCTGTGCTTTGCAGCAGGTGAAGTTGTACAAACAACTGGTGCCAAAGCTTTAAGTTGTAACTTTATCACCGCTGTTGTGGAATTAGTATTTTATTCTGATTTTTAACCTGTTGCATTATGTGTGTGCTTTTAATGTTGTTGTGTGTGGGAACACTGATACTCTATTCCAGAATCAAACACAGCTCAAACACACCTGACTCTAATTAGTGGGTCATTGACAGACTTGTGTAGACCTTGAAGACCAGCTGATGGCCAGGGAAATGTCTAAAACATGCAGGGCAGTGTGCCTGAGGACCAGGGTTGAAAACACTGCTCTATTCCACATGTGAAGCTAATTTTCCTAATGGAAAAATAAAGTGCTTTGAATTGAATTCCATCCAATCTGTTTCTTAACCGTATCCAAAAGAGATTTCGCTCTGATGGCTCGTCCATGAAGGCCGTATTTTTGGGAGATGCTGCTGCATATTGAAGTGTATCACCACTCCAGAGTCTAAATCTTCCTGAAGGTCTTTTGGAACCAAACTTGGTTTTGTTTTTTTGTTTTGTTTTTTTGTTTGTTTTTTTTGGTGAAAACTCTGCAAGCAGAAAAATTTAAAAGAAAAAACAAACAAAAACATCCCCATTCAGGCCTCAAGGTGGCTTTCACTATTCATATCAAATTACATTTATTAATTACTTTGCAAGCTTTCTTTTCTTTGCTGCATTTTTGAATACACACAGCTTGAGACTTTTGTAAAACTTACCATAGAGGCAAAATCTCAAACTTTCTCTTTTAATAAAAATGGATGGATAGATGGATGGATGGATGGATGGATGGATGGTGCACCAGTATTTATTTAACAAAAATGAAGCCTCAAAAGGAGGATGTAAAACTTTATGTTGCAGCCAGGTGCTGTTAATCACTGGATCTCAATCAAATTGTGATCATCATCAGGTGTGCAGACCTCTATAAAATCACACTCATTGGCAGCTTGTGCAGGTTTGCAGGTTCAGACATTCACAGTTGTCAACACAGTGCCAAAAGGGAAAAGCATAAGCAATGGGCTTAGAGCCCGATGTGTCTATAATAATCTATGGAGTGGCTGGCGATGATTGTCCATGATGAAGAGAAAATGCTTCATGACCTCCAGTCCATCACTGAGTCCAATGTCTGTCAGGTTCAAGGGAGTGATTTTCTCCAGACTTATGAGTTAGGTTATTGATTCTGCTGGCATCTGTGGCACTGGGGCTGGTCGCCTAGCTAACTACATTAAAAAAAAGAGGGAGGGAGAGGTGTTTCCTACTGAAAAGATCTCCAGCATCTTACTGCTTATATTGACTCTCTTCAGACTCTTCATTGAAATGTTGTCCTGGGAAATCCAATTACAAGTAGCCAGCATTAAAAAAAAAAGGCACAGAGTTTGAAGGTCAGATGAGATTGCTCGAGACTTTGGATATGTATCTAAAGTATATTTATCCCTTTCTTTTGTGTGTGTCTCTTGTGTGTTCGTGTTCCTCAAACATCCTCAGACTTTCCTGTTGTACTTGTTCTTCAGTGCAGACCTGTGCATCCACAACCAGACTGCTTCTTCATAAGGACCATAGCATTCCCTTAATACTACATACATTTCTTTCCTTGGCATCATCAAGAGACCACTGACAGATCAGTAAAGGGGAAAAAAAAACAAAAAGCTTAGATATGACGGGATGAAGGCCTGCTTGGAAGGAAGGTATGTGGAAGCAGATAGAAATACATGTGGCTGCGGTGAAACTTTGTAGATAAAATACTTTGTCTCGTGTGTGTTTCGCTACTCTCTCGTTCAGCCTCACCAGCACTCACTGGGAGAGATGGAAGAAAGGAAAGAGCAGTGCACCGGGAAAAACATGCCTTACTTTAAAGAGAAACTCAGAAAGTGTTTGATTTTAGGAGGTGCTCTCGGAGCGCGTTTCACACCGCCAACGTCACAATAAAACACGCTGAGGACGTCAAGACAGCAAGGGAGGAAGTCAGAACGGGGAATAAGAGTGTAAGAGCTAAGATGAGAGCGATCTGATTAAGCAAAGGAAGAACAAAGCTGTGTGTGGTTTGCTCTGATTTAACCATCACACATGAGTCTTTCTTCTCACTCAATCCATCAGTTACTACTCTTGTTCCTTTTTTTCACTCAGAATTTTAAGAACAATTGTTGATCGTTAAGTCACATTTCTTGAGGATCCATCGTTCTGTCGCTTTGAGGAGACACACACTTCTGTCACCAGATCACGCTGTTGAATAAGACAGTAGTTTTATCACTCATACCCTACAAGGTGACAATAAAAATAAAAGACAATCCAGTGGGTGTATAAACAGACATTTCTAAATGTACACGAATTTGGAAGATGTCACAAGTGACAAGTCCATTATCCATATCAAAGATGCCACAAGAAATGCCCAGAAACACACTACTTTTACACACTTATAAAGAAGTTTTATTTTATTTTATTTTCCTAATCAGTAGGCTTAGGCCTTGAATTGTCTCTTTATTTTATTCTAAGTCCTTTTTGTTGCTAAGTTAAAAACATTTTCTCAGGTCCTTGTGAAATGTTCTGGAATATTTCAAAATACCACGTTGAAATCCTCCACAGCTCCCCTTTTTAACACGTTTTTACTCCTCTGTGCATAAGGACTCTATTTGCTACACGATTTGAAGCCGGGTGGAAACAAAGATGGGAGAGCCGGGTGATTCTGTGATGTCACAGACCTCTGTATTTGTGTTGGAGTTTGTGATTTCATAGAAAACTCAGTGCCAAAAAATATTGTCAAAAACAGAGCTGTTTTTTTTCTCTCTCTCATATAATATTGTCCCTTTTTGAAGCTCGTTTCCAATTCACCCCATGAGTCAGCTTAATGGCCCTGTCAGTTTATGAAATTATTAGTCTCTGACTCTTCAGTGCAGACATGCCTTCTATTATCGCAGTCTGGAATCTTGTGCTATCGCTAGTGATATTATTGTAATTCGAATTCAATGCTACAAGGAAACACTATGTCTGATATATATGGGGGGAAATGTAGCTGATATAAACATTACTTGCTCAGTAGAATGGTCTAGAGTTTTCTTGATGAATGAACAGAATGAAGACAGCAATGTTGGTCAGAAATACTCAATCAGAATTTTTATACTGAAAGCAAATTCTTCAGTCACTGAAATATATGTATGTACTCATGTATTGGCCACTATAGTATTCCTACAACCACCCAACCCCTGCAATCTGACGTTCTTTGATTCCCGTCTTCCTCATCGGCTCTATTAGAAGTCAGGACGGTAGCGCCGTCCCCCATCTTGAAGCCATTTTTGTCAGGAAATGGTGTAATTCCCTCATCTGGATCCCATTACAGCCTAGCGGACTGCTATTCCTGTGATGTCTGTACACTGTAATTAAGGGTTTTGTGTCTCACAGCTAGGCACAAGTCAGCTTTCTTTCTCTCACTGTCTTTTATTGCTTTTTTTCCCTACTTAAACCAACCGTCACTTCTCAGGAGACTCACTTCCACCACCAGCAAACACATGCCACCCCACGCAGACGTATTCCAGTTAACATTCATTCATATAGACTCCAGGGGTTGCTGCAGCGAAGGCCACACAGTAAGAGTTCAGCTGACAGTAAAGTTTAGTACAAATAAACTCACATTACCATAATCGGGGGATTTGCTGTATGAGGCAAAGTAAATTTTTACTCTGCTTTCAGAGGTGAAGCTCGCAACATGCATGAATGGGATTTGTTTATCCAATTTGTCACACTGTGACACAAAGGGTTGCAAAATGTCGTGAATTTTCAAAGTTGAAAACTTTCACTTGGAATCAGAGGGACTGTAAGGGAATAAATTAGAAATGTGATGGTACAGGTTGGCCTGTACCAGGGAAATAAAAAAAAAACAGATTAAGAACAACAAATTAAGAAAACAGGCCCAAAATATTGGAAATTTATCATCATTGCATGATTATCAATGCAAAAACAGAAAAGGTCTTGCATTAAATGGTGGTCTATTAATCTCTGAGTAGATCCACACATCCACATGTCAATTTAGATGTAAGTCTCCATGAAGGATGCTGCAGCTGCATCATGATGCAGTTTTCTATTTATTTATTTATTTATTTTTTTTGTGTTGCTGAAATAGAAATTTGACATAGCACACTGAAGTATTGCTTTATATATAACAAGTTATATCGTTACTGCAGTTTTCAACTATGATGTAGCATATGGCGTATTATTGTGCAACACTAACATTAGGTTCAGTTTCTACCCTGAGCATTCCTCTGCTGAGTAGGACACATGTACAGTATATATTTCTGGAGTCATGCACACTTGTTAAGTAGGTTTTGATCACGTTAGAAATTATATTTTCCTCAACTATTGCTTCAACTTGTTTGCGAGAATGGCATTCTGGGATACATCTCAAGTCTACAAGTTTCCCCTCAGTGCATCCTTGAGTGGAACAAGAAGACACCAACCGTACGTGTTTCTGCTAGCTATCTGTTTTTAGTACATCTATGTACATCATATACTTATAATCTATTCATAAAGACTATTCCTATTAATTTGGCTAGCATCAGTTATAAAATTAAGTCCTTCCAGAGTGTAAAAGCTGTTTAACTAATATCTCTGCATATCATTGCATTAGTGGTTTTCATAGAACATTCCAATTTGGAATATTTGCAATTTAACATCCAGTGGAAAGTTTCTGGAGAGTTGTTTAAACTTTCCTCTAGCTCTCCTCACACACACATATGTTTAAGAAATCTTAAAAATTCTCTTAGCTTCTCTGCTGAGAACAATTCCAGACACAACACAATGTCCTGCACCGATGACAATGTAACACTTTTTTTTTTTTTTTTTTTTGAGACTAACACGAAAAAGAAAAAAAGCAAAGCTGTTTAAGCATTTGCACATGACTCCTACTTGGTAGGTCCATTTTTATTTTTATCATACTCCACGCCATTGTCCTGGAACGATAAGAAAGAGCCCGTTTTAAAACAATCATCATTGAATCTTATTAAAATACCTCACTGGCAGGACCCCGCCACCACTTCAGCTCTTAAAGTGGAATAATCTGCTTTGTAGAGCAGAGAGGCCGGATGGCATCATTACTGAAGCTTGTGTGTGTGTGTGTGTGTGTGCTTGAGGAGTGTGGCGGGGAGACATTTTATGGACATGACGCACACTGGCCTGGAAGCGAGCTGCTCTCCAGGAGCCTAAACATGGACATTAAAGGTGGCTGTCCCAGATAACCCACATGCAGTGGATGGTGCACATTCTGTCGCCCGAGTCTGTGTCACTGGAAAATCAATGTGCCTTGCCTTTTTATCCAATTAATTAGTGATTGATTGATAGAGCTGTGTGTGTGTGTGTGTTTGTGTGTGTGTGTGTATCAGTCTTTATAAATTATGGATTATTTGCATGTTATACAAGTATTTATCCTTCACCATTTGTTGCTGTTTTCACAATTATGCAATGTAAACCTGGTGTTTATTTACTCCCAACATCACAAACGTGTGCTGTATTGCATTCCTGTGAACATTGGACAGCTCGGAATGATGTCACTAATACCTCTCCAGGCTAGCAGCGCTTAGCAACTCTGTGACAAACAATAGCTGTATAACCAGATTAGTCCAAAGCGCCATGTCCTGGAGGCCCACTTCTGGCAGCTCCTCTGAGGATGAGTGTAATCCTTCAGGCCATTATGCACCTGCCTCGTGACAACACAATGCAATGAGATGCAATAGCACACTGTGCCGTGCTACACAGACATATAACATAAATTACACATAAATAAATAAATAAACATTTAGACCATGCGCTATTATCTCTGAAGGTACAGAAGGATGGAACAGCACATGGAAGCGTGGTGTAGTGACACGCAATGCAACGTAGCTTATTACATTTCAGAACAATGCACTGCATATACGTCTAAAACGAGATGGTATAAATCAAAGCTGTGCTGTGAAATAGAACATGCTAGTAAAGCATAATAGCCAGATTCTTTCATTTATTTATTTATTTATTTGGTTTGTTTTGTAGAAATGCAGATACTGAATTCACATATCCAAATTCAGTACCTCGAAATGGTTTTGAAATTCTAGTTGCAGTTTACCATGAACTTTGATCAATTGTAAAAACAAATGAAAAAAGAAAAAGAAATGTCAAGGATTGTAAAAAGTACACCAGGGTAATCTTCCAAAGCTGTTATCCTTGCATGTGCAGCAGCAGCATGCTGACTCTGCACCCAAAATGCAGATCTCAAGCAGTTTTCAGTCAAATTGTGTGATGAGTCATGCACGACACTGTCTTAGGAAAGGAATTATGCCCAAATGTCATGATGATATTGCCTATAAATCCATCTTAATATTTTAGCGTTCTTTTCCTTTTTTCTTTTTTGTTTTCTGGGTGTGTTTTGTTTATTTGGTCATAAAAGACAAATGGCATTGCATTATCCGGGTGGTAAAGCATTGTCTGTAAATTGTTCAAATAGCTTTGGAGAACATAGCTGTTATTCCCATCACTTCCTAAAGTATTAGGTCTGCTCTGCCCACAGCATCCATTTAAGAGCCCGGCTCTCAGACTGGAGAGGGACCCAAGATCAATAAACCCTTTTTACAGATTCACAATTCATGAAATTCCCAGCCTGTAGAGTTTGGCCTTGTCTCGAAAGGTTCACTGGTTAGATGCAACATGTCTGTGCTCCAACACCAAGTGTTGAATGCAAATGCTTTGGTTACTGAGGTGTTGTTACTTATTGGGGGGCATGGTAAGGTCAGTGTGTGCTGGTTTATAGTTTTCTTACACCTTCCTAATTAAAAGGATGACAAAGACTTAAATAGCTGAAAATTATATTTGGGGATTGAGTTAAAAAAAGTAAACAAAAAAACAAAACAAAAAGAAATGAACAACATTAAGGGAGTCCTAATTACGGGGCGTGGTAAGGGAATTCTGCATGTGTCTGGATGAGTATTCAAAATGTTGAGCCGTCTTCAGCTTTAGTGTTTTGTTTTTGTATTTTTTTTTACTAGCCAAACGGTGTCCTAAAAATAATGAGGCTGACGTGCATAAAGGATGAGGAAAAAAAAGTCTCTTATTTCAGGCAAAAGCCTCGTCCTCTGAGTGAGGACTGTCTTGTTGTGTGTTATGTGTTTTTAATCAGTGCTAATCAATGATTAAAATCTTGACTTTTTTTTTTTAAAAGCCCGTTTGCCATCATAATACTCACCATTTTCTTTTTTCTTTTGTATACGTATATATTTTTGTTTTAACTGCATGCACACATCAAGCCTCGTTCATGAAATCTCAGTAAAGCTGTAAATAAATATGTTTGCATTTAAATCGTCTCTGAATGGGAATAAAACTACTCAGGATTAAGTAAAACCTGTGTGCTTTTATAAATGGCATTTGATCACAAGCTGGTGCTCATGTAGCGCTACGGGCATGAGAGGGACCAGCACGGCTTAGACCTGAACCAGGCAATGGCTTCAGTAGTTTCCATGGCAATGGACAGCTATCAGACCCCTTCCACAAGAGATTTTTTTTTTTTTTTCAAAGTGAATGGATATGTCTAGCTAGTTTTTTTAAAAGGGACCTGTAAGGGTGAGAGAATGATAGACGTGTTTAACCTAAACATCACTGTTTTCAGTCTCCGATTTTTGTTTTATTACATTTATTCTTCTTTTTTTCTTTTTTCCTTTCTGTTTTTCAGGTTTAACTGACAAACCAAAAAAAAAAAAAAAGGAAAATAAAACAGCTAGTTAAGTCTGAACGTATCCGGTTAAGTTTGAGGAAAATATATGGCTTTACATTAAAGTGCCTGAGAACGAGGCTGACAGAGACTCAGAGTCTGCGTGTTCAGAGCAGATAATATGAACTCCAGATTTTTCATGTTTTGTTTCAGCTTCATTTCATTTGTTTGGCATTTGTGAATCTAACATTGTGCCTGATGATGATGATGATGGTTCTCGATGCAACGAATGATTCCTCATCATTTAGATATCATGCACCGACGAGAGAAAAATATTCAAATCTCTTTCAATCTTTTGTTTTTTCTTGGAAGAAAATTTATTTGAAACAGTTGAAGATTTTTCTCAGACTCTGTCTGTCATGGACACTGCTTTTGTACCGGATGACATTAAAAAGCCTTTCTCTTACTTTTCCTGATTTTAAGTCGTATGAAATATACCCACAAGTACGTATACATACATGTATATCCTATCTTGAATAATTTCTATGGAAATTACATGTAGTTTCTTGCTATTGCAGTTTATTCTCCTGTGTTATAGTTCCTTTTCAAATGATTTTCTCCTGAAGGTCCTTTTGCTTTCTTGCTTGCCAGTGCATCCTAATCAACCGTACGGATAATGTAATATTTCAAATCGGTTCCACTGCCGTTCAGAACGGTCATCCTCAGCAGCTCGAAAGTATATGAAATTAATTCTTGATAACGTCAAATATTGGTCGTCAACACGAGTTTCACATACCAGGGGGAATTAAGAAGTCCGAATAATTTTTCTTCGTGAGGAAAGACAGCAGTTTAACGGAGGATTTCATTCCTTGTAAAATATAATTAAGTTCATGACGATAGAATCAGTGGAAATTTCAAGCCCATTTGAGCAAAGAATTAATTTTTCTCCATGTTCAGGATGTAATTGTGTTTGGAAATAGCTGGTGCGGTCTTTTTGTGCCTGAGTAGTAACTATTATTTCCCCGGATTGTATGTCCATGGATTCCGTCCTCATGAATGCAGTGTGTCAAAGCCAAACTCAGGCAAAAGAACAAACTATTTGAATTTGATGGTCAAAGGCCCGTTTCTGAGAAACATACTTGCTCCTATCACCCTTGGCTCCATCTATTGCAAATGAATAAATAAATGCAGCATCTTTCTGTGTCCTTTTTATACTTGCATCTCCGGACTCTGCAGGTATCATCTTACCCCTGCCTCGTCTATCAGATTACTATTGACCTATTGTTAGAGAAACGCTATCGGAGTACTTCTGCAATGTTTATGGGGTGTTAGGAGCAGATGCTCTCGGACTTCATTTGTTGGCTTTCATGTTGTCAAAACTGTCACAAGATCAGCTGCTACACTGACACAATCATTGTCTGTCAATACAGGATTCAATTTTTATTGCGCCGGTCGCCCGGGGCCAGTGCAAGGGAGCTGCAGCACTGCAGTCATTACTGACTGGGGAGGGGGCCTGGGCGGAGTGTGTCCCTGGCTCTACACTATATAGGCTGAGCCACTGAATGGTGTATCAGAGTCAGAAAATCGATGGAAGTCTGGGAATTTAGAGCAGTGAATGTGGTCTACACCCTGCCTTATGATGACCTGGTTCATTTTGGTTTAGTACAACACTGACCGAAGTGTTGCTCAATGAGCTTTTCTTGTATACAGTATTAGAAATGTGGCATATTTTTTTCAGTAAGGTGCAGGTCATTTCACGCCTTCTAACACACAACGTAAACCTTCCCACGTTCCCTTACCTCGTCTCTGGCAGGCCTTTACCTGACTTATTAGAATTAATGGATGTATTTTTTCAAAAGTTTGGAACTATTTGTCCCTTTCCAGTCTAAAGGAGTAAACATTAACTGAATAAAGAACGTGGGGATTTGTACCACCCATGAAGTGAAGCAGTGAAGAATAAAGTTAATTAAAAGTAAACCTCAGTCAGTAATTATACAGTAGACTTTCTTTTTTTTTTTTCATTAAAAGTAAATTGCTATTCAAACTCGGGTCAACGCAGACATATTTAATCTTTCAAGACTGTAGATCACTTCAAATGATTTCCACTTAAAAAGCCAGCTCGCAGTGACGTGCACGGAGGTGGACATGCTGGCAAGTCAAAGGGCCAGTGTTTTGAAAATCTCATAAATGCAAAATTTAACATAGAAAACACGTTGAATAGTGAAAGTGAGACATTTCACTGTTTCATGAAAAAAATATTTGCTCATTCTGAATTTGATCGCAAAAACATCTCAAAAAAGCCGTGAAATGGGGAAAAAAAAAAAAGGCTGGAAAAGTAGAAAACATTAAAACGAAACACTCAGAGGAACATCTTGCAACTAATTAGAACATAATTGGGAACAAAAAGAGCATCTTAGAGAAGCGAGGCTCTCATAAATAAAAACGGTAGAGGTTCACCAATCTCTGAAAACAAATTGTAGAAACAATTTAACAATAATCTTCCTCAGTGAAGACTTTGAGCTTCTCGTATTTGTTGTACAGGATGTCATGAAAAGTAGAAATCTCTGTGCACATGGGTGCAAAGCTGAAAATCAGCACTGAATTTCCCTGATTTTCAGACCCTCAGGCCTTACTGCATTAAAAATAGTCATGATTCTGTTAGAAGCCATTGCATAGCTGAGGAAATCAATGAGGAACAAGGTTCAGCACATCTTTCATCAAAGCAAATCAAAGCTTGATCCTGCTAAGAATGATCCAGAAAGGCCTCCATCCCACAACTGTTGAACTACAAAGATAACATTTCTGTCCTCAAATGGACATTATTGTTCCTTAAAATGGTGCAGTTCCTCAGTTTAACCATTTGAGGCGTTTTTTTAATATATTTTTTTTAACTCATTAATTTATGTGCTATGTTTAATCGAGGGTTGTGTCAAATGACAACTCTTTTCTAATATATAGTTCATGTAGAAGAATATCTTAGACTTCTTTGACATGCAATGTAATAGCTTTTTCCTAGACTGCCTATTGCATTAAAAATAAAATAAATAAATAAATGAAAACTGTCTTGCACTGAAAATTAGTTACTGGCCAAAATGAAATGTTTCAAACAGTATAGTGCTGCAAACGAAAGTCCCTGTTTCAGAATAACCACTGGTGCTCATATGCATACATAAACAAAAGCAGGCAGATGTTCAGCTGTTCCCTTGAGAACAACATGAGGCAAATTAATATTTCTTCCATAAGGGAATGTCAAGTTCCCTCACCATGTTTAATTGGCTGCTGTGCCATTATCAAGTCTACACAGTTAAGCGTAAAGCTTGATGCCGTGTCTTGTAAAGTGTGATTTCCAAACATGCCAGACGAAGTGAAACATTTTTCTATCTTTGTGTTGAATACTTATGCCTCCTCTGCTTTAGCTATTCAGCTACATGTCTTTTACCAGATAGACTACACTTTCCAGAAGCTGAAGAAAAAAAAAAAGCCTTTAGTCAGGCTGTCAGTGTTCAGAGCCATGCCTGCCAGACAGCAGCCTTTGATTTCGACTTTATCACTTGGGAATACCTACAATATGTGGATTTGTGTCTCTCATGGGACTGCCATTTCATTACTTCCTTCAGTCGTCATATAGAGTCAAGTTTATTTCCTTCCCTGAGGCAGAGTAAATCTGTTCCAATGCCAGGCAGACACACCATGGAAACAGCGCTATAAAATTAAGCTTAATCGTCACCCGGCCTTTGTGGTTTTACCTTCAAGGAACCATTTCGCTGCAGACAGCCATCATCAGGTGCTACAGCCATGACCAATAGCAGCTCTGCAGTGTCATCGCAGAGCAATAGAAGTCTCAGAGGACATTTACCCCCTCGCCTTTCAAGCCACATTTCCCATCCACCCAAAACCATGGTCCATAAACTGAGAGCTGTAACTACATCAGTCCTTTTATGGACACATCACTTAGTGCATGAAATGTAGTTATATTTATTCATTCTCTCTAATCTTTGTTCACTTAGTGGAGAGAGAGAGAGAGAGTTTGCACTGCTATAAAAACAAAAGCAAAAAACAAAACATGGTGACCTATAGAGGAGGGAATATATGAAGTGAGAAGTAGGTGATATTGTACATTTAATAAGTTCCTTTCACGAATTTGTCTGAGAATGAAATGTAGAATAAATATTAATAAACATGTTTATTACTTTCCATAGCAGTGTCAGCATCCCTGAATGAAGTTGATGTGGATTTTACAACACCATGATACTACCACCACCATCTTTTACAGATGAAATAATATTTTGTTGGTGCTTTTTCTTTAGTATAAGGCAGAATGCTGAACTGTACGAGTCTCCTCTCACTGATCACAGGAGACGATTGTTTCACATTCGTAAGGGCCCCTTTCTCTTGTTTTCCTCAACCAATAAAAAGAATTGGGGGGCGGGGGATCATCTATTTATTTAGTAAATATAACTCGTTGTTTCACCTTGCCGTTGTAGCTGTTCAGCTCAATGATGTCTGGTGGAAGCTTGCTTATGTGCTGCACCTGAATGCTGGTCTTAATTACACCATTAAAGGACTTGGTGTTCCTGTGGTTTCATTTCTCCCAGCAACCTTCGCAACACTAATTGAAACTCCCCCACCTTCACAAGAGGGAACGTCTCAATTAACCTCTCCCAGTGGCTATAACTGGTCAATTAGACTCACCCCCCTCCGTTCTGCATGTCAGCAAACACGGTCACACTTCGCATGGTGTGCATCTAGAGGCCTCGCTCCTGAAGTCATGTGTTTTTCAGTCTCAGGTTGTAGGTTGCCCAGTGATGTCTGCGCTTTTGCTCTGGTATGTTTTCCCTGCGTCAGTGTGAGTTTTTCTCTTTTTCATCCTGAGCAAATGTGAGTCTATTCATCCGAATTGCAGGATAAAGGTGTGCCCTTATTAAAGCAGCTTTCATTTTCCATACAGTGTGACACTCATCCCAATTGGCATTCTGACATTGAGTGCTAGTCGATTTCAATTCTCTTTGCATCTCCCCCTCCCTCTTCCCTCCTCTACCCACTTATGCAGCAAAGTTTGATTTGCCTGCAGTTTCTCATATTGAATGAGACCAATTGTCCTTCAGGTAGAGATTGAGGGAGAAAGAGGGAAGAAAAAGAGAGACCATCAGAGGAGCTAAAAAGAGAAATAGACCAAGAGATGACTAAAAGGTGGATGAGAGGAATCAGGCAAGTGGAATAGATGAGTCGGTCTTCTGTCCTACGAAAATGTTCCAATTTCAGACAACAGGAAAGAGGAGAAGGAAAAAAAGGAGGAAGAGAGCCATGTGAGTGACATCAAGTGTTCTCTTCCAGTTATCTCTTTCTTTTCCTGTCAGTCTCTTTCCCTGTCCTCCCTTCTTTGTTCTCTGGTCCTCATGTTTTTTCCTTCTGTCCATCAAGCCAGATTAACTTGCTATCAGTCGAGAGCTGTTATATTCGTCCCTCATGGCTGCACAAGCAGGGCAGACACAAATAAACAAGTGCATACCAACAATGTGCATGCAGCAAACACACACACACACACACACACACATGCTGGCTGCGTGCCAGAGTCATGAAACAGAAACACCACCCCATCTAAAGCTCCTCCACAGATAACTCACAACACCTGCAAGTAGTTGGTCTGGGCAGATAATGACTGGAAAAAGTGTGTATGAATGTTAGTGTGTGTGTGTGTGTGCTAAAACCAGTATACCTAAAGAGAAGCAGAAGTGCCAAGGGCAGATAAGACAGACAAGACAGAACAGTGCAAACCTCCACCTACAAACTACCCCAAAGGGCTGGGAGTATCCATCCTTTTTTTTTTGTCCTTAAAGCAGCAGTTTCACTTTCCACTGTTGCTTCAAAAGAACATTTTAAACTAAAGAGCTAATTATAATGCTTGCATTAATGATTTCTATTCCCTCAAGAAAATGTTTATATTCTTCAGTGTTCCAAAGCGTTCGAGTGTTTCAGAATGATTGGAAGTGAGGCAAAGCCGTGTTTAGGTCGTAATAACTTCTTGGCAGACTACGCACGCGTGTTTTATGACAACGTCAGAGGAGTAAAGGAAGAAAAGCTATAAAAGAAGAAGATATAAACCAAAACGGACGAGTTGGAAAATGTAGTTCCTCCAGTGTCCACCGGGGAGTTTCTATTTACACATTGATTGATTGATTTTTCTATTCAGACAAAAGGTTTTCACATACTGTCAAAACATGTCAAAGGTAATATGAAAACTGTTTGAATAGAAGAAATAGAATATATGTGCAAAAAAGAAAGACATAATAAACTTCATTACGTTTACAGTGATAGCATGTTTCATGAATTAATAGTAAAAAAAATCAATCACACTTTATTTATGTAGCAGCATAACTTTGCAACAACACAGAGGCCAAAGAAAATTCACAGCAGACCCAAATACTGTCAAATGAATGGTGAATAATTAACAAATACAGTTGTAAAATTAATCAAGAATAAAAATCTAAAAGTTACATCGTGCTAAGAAAAAAAAAAAGCAAAGAAGTGAGTCTCCAGGTTGGACTGAACAGAGCCACATCAGGAATCAAGAAGATAATGACAAGAAGGAAAAAAACAAAAACAACTGAAAAGCAAACTGGAACAATGAGTTCAAGGTTGAAGGAGCTGACAGGCTGCTGCATTTCTGACTGCAGAAACGCAAGAATATACATATATATATATACACACACACATATAATATATATAAATAGTGTTGTGAATATTAGTCTGTTAATCACTGTCGTTGAAGTAGTTTCATGCTGATTAACAGAAATGGTTACGTAGCCACTCAATTATGAAGTTAAGATTATATGTTTTGCCCTCCAGATTATTTGTGTTGGCCTGGTGGGCTGCCAGCAAACAAGTAATTTCATCTGATATTTTCTTGGCAGCTTCCTGATAGTGAGAGAGAGAGAGAGAGAGGGAGAGAGAGCTATCAGGGAGAGTTATGTGGACGTGCCTCCTCGGCTGTGGATGTGGGCCGGCTATCTTGAGGACATCTCCGTGATCTATGAAGGAGACGGTTCGACCTGGGAAAGCCAATTTTCAACCATTTCCCACAATGCAGAGCTCCAAGACAAATGTGGCCACAGGTTGACACTCATGAGAAGAGCTGGATGACTTTCTTTTTTTTTTTTTTTTGGGATCTGAGACCAGTGATTATTTGGTTAAGATGTGATTCACTGGGGTTGGGGGCGTGATGAAGGACAAGTGGAAAAAGAACCATGACAAGACAAAGATAAATGCAGAGAGAGCAAATAATGTCTATTGATGTTGAAGATTGCCTCCTCTGTTCAGTGTGAATCAGCGCTGGAGAGTTAACAGGAAATATGGTTGCTCGGCTGTACAAATGTGGAGGCTTTCGCATGATGGGTTGCTTAGCACCTTGTTGGCCCAGAACACTGCGCCTGTCTTTTTTCTCTTTCTTTTGAATATCAATATCTTGGATTTGATGGTGTGCATATGAAACCTGAGAATAAAGCGCAGCTCTCCTCTGTGTTTGGTGGGCGCTGTCTCAGGTGCGAATGATAACACTGATGTACAGCCATTCATTTTTGCAGCAACTTTGTTATCTAAAGTCAGTCCTGATAATACCACGCTGTGTGTCATCACCGCACTTTGCTTTTATTCCTTTTTACACTCGTGTCTTTGTTTGTGCCAAATCTACACTACAATGAAGCCATTTTAGTGAGTTTCCTGTTGCCTCAAATTGCCACAGATTTGGAAATATAACAGATTGCACGTCTTTAAACTTTAAAGTACAGCATTTTGTCAGACTGTTTTGATTTTTCCAAACAAATGTGGTATGTTGTCAGCCTAAATGGCTCCCAGGGAGCCACAAACTGCACTTCCAAAGAGATGAAACACTGAACAAGTCGAGCTTATGTGGGGAAGAGGGGGGAAAGCAATAACAGCAGTGTTATTCTTAACCTTTGTGAATGATTGAGGTTGAGAAGATGAGAAATGTAAGGTATCTTGAGGATTTTATTTTCAATTCTTTGTATTAAAAGGGACATATTGTGAAAAATATATTTTCCAAAACTTTATTGCACATGTTTGGTTGCTCATAGAACTCTTGACAATTGTGGAAACAGCTGAAGAAAATGAGTTTGTGTTTTTCGTGTTACAGACACGTCGTTAACGTCCCCAGAAACTGGGGCAACTTTTGAAAAGGGAAGTGTTTCATTTAAAAAGAATCTTATCAGTATCATTATTAATGTTTATTTTTAATATTAGAACTGCATTTATTCTGGATAATCATTTATTTTTCCTCTTTTCTCTTTTTCTCTCCTCGTGCTGCTGACCCTCAATGATCAACTAAAACAGGTAATACAGTGTTTTGTTTGTCTTTTTTTCTCTAATCTGTTGAGTGATTTATTATTTATTTTACGTTTCAGTGTCTGTTTTTCTAGTAACGGTAACAGATGTCTGTCTCTTTGAAACCCCAGGCCACCCACTCACGCAAAACTACACACAGATGATTACACTGTGTTACTAATGACAGGAAGGGTAATTAATATTTCCTTTTTAAAGTTGTGGCCAGCAGTTTAACAGCTTAGGCCCACGAGCAGTTGCTTTTGGCCCGAGCCTCTTGTTTCCTGCCCCGGTTTCGTCTCCCCACACTCACTTCTCTCTTCTCCCACTGAGGTGTTGGCTCAGCCCTCCATCAAGCTCTCTTCAACCCTCTTATTTCCTCTCTCGGCTCTCTGACCGCAACTGTATCGCCCCAGGCCCTGGACTGCTTAGCAGCAAAGATACTCCTGGGCTGACTCAAAGAACCTTTACTCTAAACCAAATCTGTATCCTCCGAGAGCAGATCCTGAATTCAACTGGAGTCACGTAGGACATGTGCCTTTACTGTGTCAGCTCACAGAATACTTTTACTATCAACACCCCGTAAAGGTGTTGCATGTATTGTATTTGTAGACGCCCTGGTTTTCAGATTTTGGCCTGTAAGTCTTTGCCATGACAAAGCAACAGGTTTTACACTTACTTACATATCGTTTTAAACATTTAGAAAGACATCAACCTACATTATCCTTCATTAAGACTGTCTCTGGCCGCCTGACACATCTGTGTCGTTCCAGTCCTGCTTGTAGCTTCGATTTGGGATCATATCCGTGAATGGTTTGCACCCGTCACAAGACTGTTCTTGTTTTCTTGCTGTCAGTATTTGGTTTCTAAGCTTCCCACTTGCACCCACAATTAACTACTCCTTATGTCGTTATTTACTGCTTAAAAAAGCCTCCCATGACCGTGGTGGACGCCATGCCCAAGATGTCCTGGTGTCGAGGATTCTGCATTCATGTGATGCTGAAAGAATGGTTTATCAGAACAGCTGCTGATCCGTGTTATTCTTAAATTCACCCAGTGTAGAAAAACCTGAGTGAACACATGGAGCCACACAGATCTGTCTTGTTGACACTGACAATACTGTGCTAATGAGCGGAGGTAGTCTTGTAAAGTCACCTTGTCCCTCTAGAAGTGTGCTCTGTGCTCCATTGTGTGTAATACCAGGAGGGTTGGTACATCCTCTTGTCTCATGTCTCCTCTAAGGGTAAAATGTTGACAGGATTGTTCCTTTTTGCTACTGGTACAAAAGCTTTCTGAGAGAAATGAAGATATAAATGTGCTCCCATAAAAGGAAAAAAAATATGGAAAAGGAAAAAGCCCTGTCATGTACTGCTTCCACTCTGTGTCACCCTTTTCTTTTCTTTCCTTTTTCTTTTTGAGGGCAGCTGGTGAATAATGATGATGATGATGATGATGTATTCATTAAATGTGACAAAAAGTGTTCCGGGTCAGAAGGTTAGAAACACTTATCCTACGCTCCTTCGTTCTATAACACAAATTTATAATCCAAGGAAGAAAGTTTCTACTTTGTTGTCATTCGTAGTTTTTAACAGATCTCCCTCCCTCTTTTTTTTTTTTTTAGCTTTAATTATGACTTATATGAATGGGTGATAAAATACATTACGCATTACAAAATGCTTTCAAAAGAAGATGCGGTTGGATTGAGTTTTTAGTCACTTTGGTCCTTCATCATAAAAAAAAAACACAAAACCTTTGGTTATAACATAAATCAAGTTTTATCAAGAATATCTATAGAAAAGATATGAGGAATCAAGGCTGAAAGAAATCATTTATGGACTTTCTCTGCCTGCAATTGTCAGTTGTTTTGACACAAGGAGAGAGACATTACTGTGAGCTGTCATATTAGCAGACTTGACAATCATATGAGTCAAATAGCAGAAACAGTCTGATTAGGACTATAATACATTAGCAGTTAATGAAAGGGCTTATACATATTTACACTAACATACATAAAGCCTTTGTTGGTGGACGTTAAAAACAGAGTAATATTCAGTCGTGTAATACAGAGATCATTTGGTCTGAGAGGTCTGAAACAAGCACAAATGAAGAACACAAAGTGTATTGCACTGTGTGTTGTTTTATGTATGATGTTATCACATTTTTTAAACTTGTTTAAGTATTTTGGCCTGTTTGCTCTGTTTTGTTACTTTAGTTCCTTTCTTTTCTTTTCATTTTCTTTCCATTTTTTAAGTTTCCACTGCTGTATTTTAGTGACTGGAGCATTAAAACCCCTTTCTAAGTTTTTTCTTTTTTTCCTTTTTTTAGTTTTACACAGTTTGGTGTGTTTGGGGTCAATGTTCTGTTGCATGAATTGATTTCTTACAAGCTTTACACGTCGGACAGACGGCCTCACATTTGACTCCAGAATACGTTACTATAGAAGCGACATTTTGGTCATCTCAGTGACACAAAGACCTCAGGTCTTCCTCCACCACTGAGCTTGAGGTCTTTGTGCGATTGTCTTTGGTTTTCTCCAAAAATGCCTGATGGACAGTAAGGTCCTTCAATACAAACACCATGTTTTTTGTTTTGTTCTGTTTTGTTTTCATTCATTTATTTATTTAAAACATGTATATAAAAAAAATGTATGTAACTATTTACATATACCAAAGAATGAAAAATAAAGAAAAAGAAAATCACATAAAGGGCTTAAGACATATCAAAACACCGCACATTGTTAAAAAAAAAAAGGAATGGGAAGAAGTACAATACTTTTTAAATTTCCCACCGCTTTTTAAAAACTATTCAGCTTGTAACTACACAGATATCCCAACTACATAATACATATATATAAATATATACTTACTAAATATCCATATAAACATATAATCAACAAATAAATAAATAAATAAATATATATATATATATATATATATATATATATATATATATATATGAACTATCCCCATAAATAAATATACCATATATACCCTATGTGTCATATATACTAACTTAGTTCCAATGTAACAATCGACCCTTTTTCCATTTATAAATTTATCCCAATTCGTCCTCCATTAACATACTTCCGCTTCCATGTTCTTGTTTAAAAAATATTTTTTTGTTATATCCATCCATGATATACCCGCTATTTTCCTGTTCAGGGTCATGCGGGTCTGATGGAGCCTATCCCAGCTCACTTTGGGCAAAAGGCAGGGGTACACCCTGGACAGGTCGCCAGTCCATCACAGGGCCACATGTAGACAAACAACCATTCACACTCTCACTCACACCTAGGGACAATTTATGAACACCAATTAACCTTACGAGCATTTCTTTGGACTGTGGGAGGAAGCCAGAGTACCTAGACAGAACCCACGCAAGCACGGGGAGAACATGCAAACTCAACACAGAAAGGCCCCTGTGGAAGCTCGAACCAGGAACCCTCTTGCTGTGAGGCAACAGTGCTAACCACCAAGCCACCGTGCTGCCTCCTCAATTACAATTTTATATAAATACATTTAAACTATTTTTCAAATATCGTGCATGCATTATAATGTGCATCTGTCTGACTGGCTGACAGAGCAAATTGGTGTTATGCAACCCAGTCAAAATAAAATATTACCACTTAGCATTTCTTCATATAGCAGATTTGTATAATTTGAGACCTTGAAGGTTGGATACCCTTTTTCCTTCAGAACTGCTTTAGTTCTTGGTGTGATAGATTCAATAAGGTGTTGGAGACATTCCTCAGAGATTTTGGACCATATTGATGTGAGAGCATTCCTTAGATGCTGTAGATTTGTCAGCTGCACATCCATGATGAGAATCTCCATGGTCCACCACATCCCAAAGGAGCTCAACTGGTTTGAGATCTGGTGACTGTGGCGTTATAAGAATACAATGAAATCATTGTCATGTTCAAGAAACCAGTTTAAGATGATTTGAGCTTTATGGCATGGTGCATTATCCTGCTGGAGGTAGCCGTCAGAGGATGGTACACTGGCCAGAAAGGGATGGACATGGTCAGGATGCTCAATATCCCTGCTGCCAAGAACATATCCCCCACACCATTACACCACCACCACCATCAGCCTGAAACATTGATACAACACAGGATGGATCCATGCATTTACATTTTTTATGCCAAAAGTCTGACTCTACCAGCTGAATGTTGCAGCTAAAATCACGACTTTTGCTTTTTTTGAAAGCTACTGTTGTCCCCTTATGGTGAGTCTTTGCAAATTGTGAACTCAGTTTCTTCCTCTGAGCTGTCAGTAGAGGTAACTGGTGTGGTCCTCTGCTTCTGTACCTGATTAAAGGTTTTGACATGTTGTTCTTTCAGAGATAGTATTATGCATATCTTGGTTGTGACAAGCGGTTATGTATTTGAGTTCCTGCTGCCTTTCTTTAATCTCAAAACCAGTCTGCCTATTATCCTCTGACATCAACAAGGCATTTTCCGTCAAACAACAGCCACTCACTGGATATTTTCTTTTTTCAGACTATACTCTGTAAATCATATGGTCATGCATGAAAATCCAAGTACATCAGCAGTTTCTGAAATACTCAGACCAGCCCAGCTGGCACCAAAAACCACGCCATGTTCATTGTCACTCAAATTCCCTTTCTTCTTGGTTTGACTTTCAGCAAGTCATCTTGACCATGTCTACATGCCTAACTATATTGACTTGCTGCAATGTAATTGGCTGATTGCCTAATTGTGTCAAGAAACAACTGTGTAATTTCCCACTCATGACAAAGGTTGGTTGGTGTTGGATCTTGTTCAATACCCCATTATTCCCAACACTCAAGATAAATGCCTATCGATCCACCATTCAATTGGTATGATAACCTGTTACTGTGAATACATAGACACCACTACTCCAACATCCCTTTGATGTGAACAATTCAGTGGTGGGTAGTTCCTTTCTCAGACGTCCTGAACTTGCTTCCATATCCTAACTGCAACTCAGATTGCAAATGTTATTAAATGGAAAAATTGCTCCCAACCTGCAGCCCATAATTTTAAAGAGTGTGCTGTTGCTACAAGTTTTGGATGAACACTTATACTTAACACATGCCATACATCATTGAAGAAAACATATGAAGCACCTACAACATAATCACAATCATGGCTGCAGAGACATTTAAAGGAACTGATTTTTTTCTGGCACTGTTAACATGGGAGTCAATTGGAATTTGCTCTGTTTTGAGGGCAGCACCTAGTGGACAGTGGAGGAACTGCAACAAAATGTACTTCCTGAAAGAACTTTAATCTGGAAGTGGGTTGGTTGCCGCATGGTACCAACAGAAAATCAGAGCCTATTGGCCTTGATTTATCAAACAAAGTCAGAACAATGGGATGTTTACCCAGTGGGAATTTTTCAGAATAATGGGATACTGGAACAATGAGAAGTAAAGGGTTGGTTATTTATCCTTAGACACAATGAGTTAATGGCCTGGTTGGAAATGCAGGTTATTTTGGGTAGTGGCAAGTCAATTTGCCCAAGTGACCTACCACTACTACACATACATGAAACAAATAATAAAATCAAAATCAACAAGCAACTCTGGACATTCCTCAACAAAGACTTAAAATAAAACATAATAAAAAATGAATATCTAAGTTGGCTAAACAATTGTGCCATTATGTTGTACTTTTTCAGTTACATGGTGTTGGCCAAAAAAAATAAAATAAAAATAATAGAATGATTTTAAAATCAGCAGACAAAAAAAACAACAAAAAACCTCATTTATTGTTTGGCGTGGGATAAAAGAGTGCTGTAAATAATTTAAAGATAATTATTATGTAATTATGGTGGGACACCAGATTTTTTTTTCTTAAACTGAGAAATGTTAAGATTTTACATAAAATAATGTTATGTTTTCATCTGGCACCTCTGCTGTGTTACTTCTCACAACAAAGTGACTGCGACTTATGTGGCTCTTTTCATTCAAATGACAGTCAGCCATGGTAACATCTTTATTGTTTACTTTTCACCAGCAGTCCAAACCGAGACAAAATGACATGTCACCAATAATGTGGTTTTGTGCATTGATTGGAGTATTGTGGTGACAAGTCTGTCAGTGACTGTTGCAGGCAACAGTAGACCTCTGTTTCTCAGCGCTCTGATCTTAGCAATCAAGGAGAGAGGAATCCCATTGCTGTCAGTTGTAATGACATTTCTTTCTGTACATCTGGCAGACTCCAGAAGTTCCACATTTAAGTATCTCCAAAGTACAGTAGGTCTTCTTTGAGGAGGAAGTAAGCTGTAATTGCCATCATCTCCACATTGAGGCCTTTCATTTCCCTTTGCAGCCCAAGAAATTCAACTTGACATTCTGAGATACACTGAGCACACTTTAGCCCCTCAGTTCCCATCTGCTCCCCTCTACTTTTTCTCTCTGCCCCTGTCTACCTCTCTGTTTTAAAGTGGCATTGTGCACAATAAAATCCATCAGAAAACACCCTCAATACTTTCAAGTCTCTGAGAAAAGAAAAAGCTGCAGTTGCATTTCGAGACTTGTGGCAATAGAGGTGGGGGGTGTGGTGGAAAGAGAAGTTGGAGGGGTGACATTATCTGGGAAGGCATGGTCCTGCCTTACCTCCCAGCTGAATCTCAAAGAGACAAAGGGGTCTGGTTGCAAACACTTGTTTTTTTGTTTGTTTTTTTTATATTGGGAATGTTTGTAACTTTGTGAAATGAATTAGAAGTATCCTCGAATTGTCAACCTTAGCAATGGAGTTTGGATTGGATATCTGAAGCTTTTTTGTGGATTAATGTAGCTGTTTTGCTAATACAGACCCAGAATATAACAGTCAGTGGAGTCAGATGTCATTGCAGTGAGCTTGTCATTTTTAAGTCCTGAATTTCTCTTTCAATTTCTTTTTTCATTTGAATGATTTAACCAAGTGGCAACGCCAGCCTTGCCTACTCTGATGCAAATCAGGAGTAGAGTTTAATTGACATTTTTTTGACTGAGCTCTGAGGGCTGGCTTCAAGAGCCATTGAACCCCATGTTAAAATGTCCAACTTGGGAGCAGAAGTAAACATATTTACAGCCTGATCAAAGAGCAGTTTGGTGGTAGTTTTGTACCACACTAGGTGGTACAAACTGTATAAAGCTACAGGTGTATGCACAATTAGCGACACAGTCTTTTAATCGACAGCCTGGTCATCACTTGAGCTTCTCAGGATAAAGCTTAGCTAAACAGCATGGTTCAGATAAATAACAGCAGTTTTGGAATCCCCTTGAACTTCCTCACAAATGAGTCCTGCCTCATCCAACTGAGCCACCCTCTAGTTTCAGTGTTTTAAAACAAAAAACGGAAATATTAAGTTAAAAAGTTTCAATTTTACCTCAGACGTTTTTCTTCTAGAAAAGTCCTGATTTACAACAAAAAGATGGGAAATTTATTTCAAACAAATGACAAATTGACTTTATATAACAAAGAAAAAAGGACATACAGTTGTACTGTTGAATTATAAAGTAAGTTTATACTTTACAACAAAATTAAAGATGCACAAAATTTGCAGTTTATGAGAAAGTGAGAATTTTATGTAAAGTTTTGTCTTTTTCCCCAAAAAATCACATTTTGAAAAAAAAATAAAAGTGATTTAAATGGATGGATGGATAGATAGCAGATATGGTTGTTGAACAATGTGGTGTGAGGAGTAGTTACATTTATACAGTCTGATTGGCCACCATAATGCTGATGTGGTGACATCAGAAATTAGGATGGATGGACAAATTTGATCAGCATGAATGTACAGTAACACTACTTAGCAACATAGCATAGCATAAACTAAGCCAACCAAGCTAAAATAGCAAACACACAAAAGCATCCTGTCGAAGACTATTGTTTGATTTGTATTTTCGGAGGCCAGAGCAGTTTCCTGACAGCAGAAGAAAGGAAGAAGTT